>CAJHQP010005266.1:0-47441 GCA_905132765.1 Moricandia arvensis | reverse complement strand
CTTTGATATATTAGAGATGAAAAAAGAAGTTCAAACATGAAAAAATAATGAAATTTTATTTACTTGCTATAAAGTAGGTTAGTTATATGATTTGGTTATATATAATTGGTTGGAGTAAAAAATAAAAAGGTCCAACGATTTTGTTTAATTAGATTCTTTTCAGAATATATATATTTTTTTGATAGTGCAAATTTAGCCAACACATTATTTATCAGTTTTAGTTAAACATACAAGAATACTCCCTAGCTAACGATATACTTATGCCTTGAATAGTTACAAAACTTTTTTAATTGATGCACTTTTTGTGACTTCCTAAAGAGCTAGATAGTTCGATAAAAAAAATTGTAAAAAAAAATCTCCACATCCACACTCAAATTCTTTTTTTTTTGACCATTAACACAAATTCTTGCAAAGTGTAAAACATATTGTCACTAATGAGGATTGTACTTACCGCAAATAAACCAAATAACATACATTGTTGTCAGTTTTCTAAACTTTCTAGCAAGAAAAATTCTTTCAAATTCAAAAAAATCTATAAGTTACATATATAACTCATATATAATTAAGATATTATTATGACTTAGAATCAGCCAGAGTATTTAGAGGCCTAAGGCTAAATCAATGTAACACAACCCTTAGACATTTTAAAAATATACACTATTTATTAACCTCTTATTTTTATGTTTTATGAATATGTTTTTAATTAAAATAAAGCGATTTAATACACTTTAAATAAATTTTGCAAACTTTATAATTTAACTTAAAATTATAAAGGGTTAAATTTATCTAAACACTACTTTTTGATCAACTAATACATCTAAATCCTTTTATGTTTAGATTTTTGACATTAACGTGGGTGTCGTCCCATTCAGTTATATATGAATTATTCTATTTATTAATATGTATCTTTATATTTATTATTCCTTGAAAAGTTTATATTATACGATTTGCGAATGAGTGAACAACTTGGTCTCAGTCTCATTGTTGTTATTCACATAGTTTCTCTTATCACTACATTATTGCGTGCCTCTTTCCTGAATTTCTTACAGTTCATAACTCAGACCTCAACATTTCAAGAATGAGCACGCTATCTGTGTGTACCATGAAACAGAGAACATTTGAGGCACTTTGAAAATGAATTTACATCTGCCTCGTCCACACTCATTTTCTATTCAATGTCACATGCTCAAACTTCAAACCCCAAATTTCGTGTCTTGGATACTATATATATATATATATATATATGCCTCTAATAATGTTTACTTACAAAACATGTTTGATTGAACCCCTTTTGAGAATTCTCATGCAAGCTTGTTCGATCAAAATATAAAAGATTTGCAATGAAAATATGAAATAGTATATGCAAAAATTTAACCTAACATTTTGCTTTAACAATTTCGTTTAATCACAAAGATAGTCCATGTTATATATATGCCTAGGAAAAAATGGATTGTTACAAAAACATATTTGATTGAGATGCCTTTTTGAGACTTGATCCACAAGCAAGCATGTGTGACACAAATAATATCATTTAAAATAATGCTCCACACTTAGGTTCCGAATGGAAAATGCGGATCAAGCGTTGTGTTTCTAGCGGATCTAGTGGTTCTAGCGGATCGAGTGGTACAAGTGCGGATCGAGCGGTACAAGTGCGGATCTAGCGGTACAAATGCGGATCTAGCGGTCTAAAATAGTTGTTTGAATGGTGAAAGTGGATAAAAGGCGGTTCAAAATATAATTTTATAATAGATTCTATAAAATAGAAATTTTCTACTAAATTTCAGTCACTAATTTTTTAATAAAAAAAATACAACAAATACATAATATTATTTGGAACAAAAACATAACACAAATTTAAATATTACATTAGTAAAAAATATTACAAAATATTTTTAGTAGCCCATAATGCATTGCAATATGTTCTCTCATACTCGCCATCAAATCTCGATCAGATATATTTGGTGCTTCCATTTCATTAATATTAGTCTCCGCTTCAAGGTGGTCAATCTCTTTTTGTCCAAGTATTTCAGCAAAATCATCATCTATAAAATTCCACATAATAAAAATCGTGTAAATACAAAAGTTAAATATCTTTTTAATGAAACAAGATTACAAGATCTAAACTATATTCTATGTTTACATATGCTACAAAACAAATTTTATCATAAAAATATGTAAGAAATAAAGGAAAAAAGAAAATTAAAAATTCTTTTACAAGTAAAAGTGGATGAAATACTCTTTTTGTCATGTGGTTTATAAATTAAGTGGTTTGTCCACTTTTTAAGAAAAAGAGAAAAAAATTAGACCACTTGTGGTTCCTCTATTTTTTCCAGTTCATTTACAAAATTTTATGAATGAAGAAAATAGTGAATGTTCCACTTTGGTATAGGAACCATCTTTTGTTCCACTTCCCATTCAAAGTCTCAGTCGTTACAAAATTAAAAAAATGGAGAGCGCACTCATCCCTAACGAAGAAACATACATTTTGTATTGAATATTGTCAAAATATGTATTGCATCAAAAATATGATATATCGCACCATTTCTCTCTTTATTCAATAATTTCTCCATTATTGCATATTTTAACTTTAATTTTAAAAATTCATGACTCATTATTCAACGTTTCAGGAGCCTACACACTCTCTGTGTTTATCATGATACATAGAGCATTTGAAGAAATCTGAACATGAGTTTTCTTATACTCTTTATCAGTAGATATTTTCTTCTTTGTTTTACTCATTCACATCTCATTTTGTATCTAACGTGATATTCTAAAACATAAAATTAAGACTCTCTTGAAGACTACATATCCTTTTTTTGGGATAAACTATAATTCATTTCAAAAGATAGAGTTACTCTCCGTGACAGGTGTAATTGAATACCACATATATCTTATATGCATTGAATAAGGTTAACTTAACAAAAACACGTATGATTGAATCATTTTTAGAGAATGCCCTAGCAATTGTTGGATCAAAATATAAAAATCTTGCTATGAAAAATATGAAAATGGTTAAATATCTAAAAAAATAGCCAGCATTTTGTTTATCAATTTCATTTGACACACAAAGATATTCCCTATTGTACATGCCTCGAATAAATGGTTTGTTACAAACATGTTTGATTGAGGTGCATTTTCGAGACTTGATTTCCAAGCAAGATTGTGCTATACAACGATATATATTATAATATAAAGTAAAAGGATGGTCGAGACTCAATCCTTACAAAATGTAAAACAATTAGAGAGCGTATTTATCCTAACCAAGAAACATACATTTTGTAATAAATGTTGTCAATAAATGTATTGCACTATTAAGTTTCTCCATTATTGTTTTGTATATTTTTCACTCTGAATTTCTCATAATTCAACATTTCAGGATTAAGCACGCTCTCTGTGTTTTGGGAGAATTTCAAGTTTACCACTTTTATTTTACCACTTTTCATTTTAACTATCATTAACGAGGCATTTTCAAAATACCACTTTTTAAGAGACAAACTTTTTTAAAATTAATTAGAATCCTAAATTTTGCATTCTTAAACCCTACCCCCACCCTACACCACCCCTTAACTCTAAACCCTAAGTTTTAGATTAATTAACCCAAATGTTATAAGTATGTTTTTCCCTCTTAAAAACAAGGGTAAAAGTGATTAAAGTATTTTTGAAAAGTGGTACAAGGAAAGTAGTATTTTTGACAATTTCTCCTGTGTTTACCACGAAACAGAGAACATTTGAAGAAATCTGAGAATGAGTTTTCTACCCTTTTATCAGAAGATATTTTCTCTTTTATCTTACTCTTCCACCTCTCATTTTATGTGTTATGTGATATTCTCAAACATCATACATAAACTCAAAATGTATTGAATACTACATATACTATATGTCTTTACAGAAAAGCTTGTTCAGTCGCAATACGTAGAAGAAATTTTTTTTTGACAGAGACTTTCTATATAAACTACGTAACATTACAAAAAAGACACATACAACTAGGTACAAAAAGATTAGATTGACCCGCGCTTTCGAAACGCGAATTTTTCTTTGAATTGTTTACAAAGTTTGTGAATTAGTATTTTGAAATTGTTACACATGATTATGTTACAAAATCATATGATATTAAAGAAGATATCATATGATTACATATATTAAGTGAAAAACCATTACTGGAATCTCAAAAAAAAATTTACATATATTAAGTAGAGAAGTCTAGATCTTCACTTATCACTCTTGCTTCAGGTCAACACCTTTTTTTCTTTCTTGATATCTCTTTCTCCACGCCGCTCTCTGTTTGTTCTACGTTTCAGATACCATTACTGTAATCTCAAAAATGAATGCTCCTCCTCTCTCCTCTTCATATTCCTCTATATAAGGAGAGTGTCTTCCATGCTAACCATCAACCCTAAACTACACAATGGCAAGCTCAAGAGTGTTAGAGCATCTTTAACCCAGGAACCCCTAACGGGTTAAAAATAAATCAATCGTGATACGCCAAGTGTCAGTGGGGTCCGCGAACAATATAAGAACCCAAGCAAATTCGGCCATCATTAACGCACAACCCCTAATGTGGGGTGCTTATTTGTTTTTATTTATTTTTGATTTTTATTTTGGCTGATTTAAAAAAAAACAAACAAATCGCGGGTCGTCACGTGTCAATGGGGGCCCGCAAACAGTGCAAACATCTCACTTACATTGGTGCTTATTTTGGTTCTTTAAGCAACTGATTTTTGCTTTTTTATTGGGCTCTACGTTAAGCACTTGCTCTTAGCGCCTGCGTTAAAGGTGCCCTTAGTCTCTTATTTGGGGATTTTAAGAGATGGTTCTTGAAAAAGTTATAGACCCCTACCCTTAAGAAATCCTCTAAGAGACCCCAATAAAAGTGCTCTTAGCAGCTATCATACACAAGACAAAGAATGCAATTGAAAACTTCGTTCAAGTTCCTGGAGTAATACAGTCCATCTAGAAGCAGATAGGCAAAGTAGCAGCTACCGAAGCTCGTATCGACCACTCTGAGATTCGTAATGTTACTTACGAGGGAATGAAAGGAGTTTGTTTTGATATCATCTATAACGAGCTCAAGGAAACCCATATGCTCGTACAGAACAGTGTTTTTTGAGTATTACATCGTAACCAAGCCAAATGACGTCTCAAAGAAAACAGATCAGCAACGCATCTTCAGCGTCCAGATGCCACAGATAACTCCTGCTGAGGGTGGAGATGGAGCCAACTAGATCAACCTCAACTGTCTGCACTATCCTGCTCACTTTGGTAGTGAGATAATCTATCTTTATTTTAATAATTGATGTCTTGTGGTCTGTAATAGTTTTTTTGTCTTAAGATCGTGAGTCGTGTCTTAAATAAATGAGTCTTCTTGAGTCCTTCTACATTGTAAGGGTCTCACAGAGATTCTCTTGGTCGACTCTCTCTATCCCTTTTAAATTGATGCATGATCCTTTGATCTGTATCAATTAGTTTATGTTGGAACTATTTTTATGGACATTATGAATAGTGTATTCATATGTCAAAAATGAGTTTTATGTGAATGAGAAATGGAGGTTCAATGTGTGTGATTTGAGAAACTTGTACAAAGTAGCAAATACACACATTGGATATTTGAATGAATTTGGGTTTTGATTTGTTAGTTGAACTTCATGTTCATTAACTTAATCTTATAAACCAAATATGTGTTGATCTTTTATATTGATAAAATATAAAAAAGAAATCTATTTTAAAGTATATTATTTGTTTGATTTGGTCAAACAATAATAACTTTTAATCTTTAATTTTTTGGTCAAAATGTTGACAAGAATTAAACTCTCCATTAGTGCACCATGGAAGTTTCATTTCTATGTTGGAAATGTAACTTATGCTTCTCATTATTTTTCTATAAAAAGGCTTGTTAGCATTATAGAAAAAACAGATCCAAGAGATTCAACAACAAAAGTTTACTCTCTCCCACTTAGAATAGTTATGCTAGTATTTTTTATTTTATTTTGAGTCTGAGAGTACAAAATAAAATTAGGATCGATAGATTCTGTTTTTCGGTGATGATAAACAGAAACTCTCCATTAGTGCACCATGGAAGTTTCATTTCTATGTTGGAAATGTAACTTGTGCTTCTCGTTATTTTTCTATAAAAAGGCTTGTTAGCATTATAGAAAAAACAGATCCAAGAGATTCAACAACAAAAGTTTACTCTCTCCCACTTAGAATAGTTATGCTAGTATTTTTTATTTTATTTTGAGTCTGAGAGTACAAAATAAAATTAGGATCGATAGATTCTGTTTTTCGGTGATGGTAAACAGAAACAATGCTGCAGTTGTATCCTGGGAATCTGAACGCTATGCAGTCACACTACGGGGCGTTTAAAGATTTAAGGAAAGAGATTAACCATCTTGACTCTGCAATTCTTCTTTATTCATTTGTTTCGGTATTGTAATTTTGATTTATGTTTTTAATATCTTTACAAATATCAGTTGTCTCCATTGTAGTAAAATAAGGTCCCTACAATTTTTTTGTTGCAGCAAATCTTAAAAGTTTGAGTCATGTAATAAAATTATGAGTTTCTTGATTCATTTGGATTGTAAGGGTTTCACAGAGATTCCTTGTTCAATTTAACAATGATTTCAGAACTTGTATCGTATTGTATGGAATAAAAGATATTTATTTGCATGCATGACAAACTTTAAATATAATGGACTTGAGTAACTATTTAATTAATATATTAGTATTAGGGATTTATCATATAAAATCCCTGATAGTTTGTATTGAAGTGTGGCTAATTTGTGGGTCACGTGTTAATTTATTATATATGTTTGCTTCGTCGATAGAGTTAATTGTAGATCTGACGAGTGGAAATGAATATTTGGTAATAAATAAAACATAGAAAGTGAACAAAATAACGAAAATAATATTAAGTGTAAATTTCAGAAGTAAAGGCAAGATTCCATAATGTTGTTCCACCAAAATGGAAAGCCGAAAGAAAGAATTATTTGGTAACAAATAATATGAATGGCTCTTCTCTCTCTTTTAAAATTCGTGGAGATTGGAGAAGATGTGTAGGAGACTTTTTTACTGTGTAAAATCATTTAAAAAAAACACTAATTTTATTTCATTTTGAAGTTTCTTGAACACAATGTCACAGCTTCTCTTCTGTCTCTCCAAACTCTCTTCCCAGAACAAGAATGTTTTTGTATGTTAAAGCTTCTCTCTTTGGTTTAGTTCTAATCTAGTTAAGTTGGCTTTTGTCGGGAACCCAGTTGAGTTTGTCTCTTGTTATTGCATCAAGGATTAAATCTAGGGTTAGTTAGACATGATGAGTGTTTCTAGCAGTGTTTCGGTTCTGATCTCTTGAGTTTAATTTGGCCAGATACAGAAGAGCGTTCGTTTGTTTTCAACCAGCCCTTGTTTGGCACTTTGCTGTGTTTTGGATGATGCTTTGGGTTTGGTAGAAGGTGGCAGCTACATCGGTAATGTCCTCCTTTTTGATCCGGCCAAGGAAGAGATAATCCAAGTCCCCGGATAAAACAATTCCACAAGAGCTACTTAGCTCGACATTGATGGGAGCTTCACAAGGATGGGTTTTTTTCTCTCAACGGTCCAATCATAACTCTGTATGTATCAGCGACCATTTTACTCCTCTGTCTTCCAGATCAAAAAACCAACATGATTCCTCTGCCTCCGCTTACTAGTATGCTCTATGGTCAAACCAAAGTGGTCTGGAACGTGGCAATGTCCTCCTATTCCCCTCATGAGGAAGATTATGTGGTGGCTATCAAGTTTCTTGGTAGGCAACTGAGTATGTGCAAGCCCGGTCGTGACCTCGCTTGGACTAACATACTAATCCCTTTCGACTGTGCGAAAAACTCTAATCTCATGTATTCAAAGAGAGATCAACAGTTCTATTTGCCTGCCCCTGGAGGCAACTACCTGTGTTCTTGGGACCTCCACTTTAATAACGACCCTAAGTTCAATGAGTTGGTGTTTCCTAACCTTCCCAATTTTCCACAGTCCACATGGCAGGATTTAGATTCTTGTATAAGGGAGGATCATTGGGTGGAGTCACCTTCCGGTCAAAGTTTCCTAGTCAAATGGTAAAAGAGTATTATAACACGTAGACAAGACAGAGATTTTGGTCAATGCTAACTAATGTAACATGTAGACATATATGTGTGTTTGTGCTGTGTGCAGTTATTTAAGTGTAGGAAGCAAAGCCCCCATACATGAGATAATGGTGTTTAGAGAGGAGGATCAAGTCTCAGCAAAAGGAACAAGAAACATGTGTTACACTCAGGACATTGGAGATCTTTGTATCTTCCTATCAAAGAACGATCCTTTTTGCGTTGTGGCAAGCTCTTGCCCTGGTCTCATTCCCAACTCCATCTACATGATGGATTACTCCATAGCTCTTTGTGATCTCACCAAGGGAACTGTCACTCGTTTTAATCTTCCCAAAATGATGCCTCTCTCCCCTTTCTGGATTCCTCCATGTTCTGTGTAATTCTTTGGTTGGTGTGTTTGCTTTTGGATTTTCTATGATCATCTTTATGTTCCTTTTTTTGTACTCTAATCTTTAGTTTATGTCATTATTTTCTAAAATTTTGGCTAACATGTCATATTACGATCATCAGACTAATAGTAATAGAGCTTATAGACACATAAATATTGCCCCCAAAAAAGTTTATTACATCAAGGAAGTTGGTCTCATGAAACATTCAAACTTGGAAGCTGGATGTTTACAATAAGAGCTTGTTAGGTCTGAAGCCGAGTTGTTTACAACGACCACCAGACCGAGCTCCTTTTGCAACTGCCTTGACACTTATCTATTTTATTCACTTAGCTATATGAATAAAAGTATTTATTTCTACACAATAATAACCATATGAATTGTCAGATTCAAAGCGTCCTAGATTCAGTATCTGTTGCAAGATGATTCACTTAAAAATCCGACTGAATCATGAAAAAACAATGTTTTAATTCTTAGCAGTCCAAACCGGTTAAGAGAAAATAAAAGCGACAGCAATAGTATGACTAGATAGAAACTGAAGAAGCCATCAACGGGTGGTGATAACACTGTCGGGGCCTTTATAATGATATGTATCTCTAGTAGTGAGATCATAAGAACCAAAGCCATGTCCCATAAAATAGATGGTGCTAGGTTTCAGACCGGGGATGAGCTAGCCGGGATACAGAAAGCCTTGTTACTTGCAATGAAAATGCATTTCTCCAATATCCTCCTGTGTAACACATGAGTTTTCCTTCAGTAGTCTCCTCCTCACTAAACACCATGAACCTCTTTGTTTTGTATTCAATTCCATTTAACACCGATGAGTAGGAGCCATGAGCGTACCTGCACATATGCAACCACAGTTAAGCTCAAAACACTTTTTTTTTTAATGAATTCACACTTGAATGATTGATTTAAAAGAATGTACCATTTGACTAAGTAACGTTCATCACTAGAGGGTGACTCCACAAGGTACTCCCTCCTGGAACACAAACTCAAAATCTTCCACTCAGACTGTACCAGTTGTGGATGGTTGCGTTAGACCATCCCATGGTGCTCAATGTTTTCATTTTGATCATATGAGAAAAAGTGAATGCCTCCATGAGCAGCTAAGTAGAAACTCTTGTACCTTTTTGAATACATGATATTGGAGTTTTCAAAGCAGACAGCAGTGGGAAGGGGTTGAGGAGTTAATCCACTCAAGGTCACGACCAGGCCTACACAGACTCAGCTGGCGACCTGAAAACTTGATAGCCACTACACAGTCTTCATCACCAAGAGGAGAGGAAGACAACATTACTACGTTACATACTTGTTCGATTTGTTCACAGGGAAGATCAGTAAGCAGAGGCAGAGGAATCACGTTAGGGTTTGATTTTGATGCAAAAGGATTGAAAATGTCGCTGATCCGTACGGTACGATCACGCCGGTCACAGAAAAAAACTCCATCCATGGGAAGCTTCAATAATTTCTTCGTCCTTGAGCTCTTTAGGTATTGTTTTGTCATGGAGAGTCACTATCTCTTCTTTCGCTGGGTCAAACAAGAGAACATCTCCAACTTTTCAGCCGCTCGGTAAAACTTCTTGAACCCTAGTACCAAGTGTCAAGTACCGGCCGGTTGAGAACAAACGAACGCACTTGTGGATCTTTCAATTGTAAAACTGAGACATCAGATCTTGTCTTACAAACTCAAACTCAGTTGTGTTCTACTACAAAAGCCTATCTGAACATAACTAATTCAGAACTAAACAAACAAAGAAAAGGGAGGAGAAGCTTTTACATACGCGAACATTGTTGTTCCGGGAAGAAAATTTTGATGAGAGGCATTAGAAGCTCAGACATTTTTTTCCTGTTGCAAAATTATAAAAACTACCAAATGTTTTGATGAATAACAAAGAAAAAGTCTCCTAAATATATTTTCTCCAAACTCCACCATTAAAAGAGAGGAGAGCCACTCAAGATTAGCTACCAATTATTCTTTCCGCTTTCCGTTTTCCGTTTTCAGCTTCTCTTTTTTTTTTTTTTTTAACACTGAAAGATAATTATATTAAACAAACAAGATTATTACACAGAGAGTTACATGATAGGATCATCAGTTTCTCTGTAAATATATTATATTCATTTCACTTTTAGTTTTTATTTATTTATACAGTATTTGTTTCACCATATGTTAAGTCTACAATGCTCATATGTATTTAGTACGTTGTTCGAGTATTTAAACTAAAGAAAAATATTTTTAGTGAGACTTATTAGATTAGGGATTTCATAAAAAAATAGGTTTTTGTCAAATCCTCCCTTATTGAATATGATATTAAAAAAACGTTTAGAAATCTATGCTTATTGGATATAGCATTTATAGAAATTCTATCAAATTATATCTTATTGAAAAATATGGATTACATCATTGGGATTTATAAAAGTTCTTTTGGTTTATTAGAAAACATCTTTTACCCCTTTAAATTTAATAAGAAAGAATACCATCTACGTAGATTGTATTTAAAAAAAAATCAACGAGAAGAGATGATTGACGTGTCAAATTATTCAAAAACTTCTATTCTTCTTTGTTCTATCCTTACGTGGAAGACAAAGCTCGAGTTTTTTGTTTGGCCTATGGCTACAGTACAAAATACAAAAGGATTGAAAATGACTGTAACAAAGAGAACAAAACCTCTCAACATACCATATGTTCCTACTTCCAGTGGAAAGCTCTTAAAATTAATGCTTAAAATCCGCCTAGGAATCCGTGTAGACATCATAATATCCGTCTAAATGCTATTATGCGTCCGAATTATATAATTCCACATAAAATACTGTATTAATGGAAAACAGAACGGTCGGCTACTGTATAAATTCTAAACTCCGCCTAGACGAACGCCTAAACCGTAGTTTATAGCACTGGATTTTAGCGTATAATCTTAAAAAGATTCCACCTTGCGATCTAAATCTTTATTCCTACTCTTTCGGAGTTAATGTCAACATTGTTTATTGATTAGGTTCCCTTTGTACATATGTTTCAGAGACCGTGAAAGCAAGGAATTGCTCACTTCCTCACTAACCAACAACACAAACACAAAATCCGTACTGTGATTCATCTGTTCTTGCAACGAAGCCAAAACTCTCTACCGTAAGTGGCACCAAAACTGAAACATCATCGGTTGATGGGTCTACAAGAAGTAGTGTGTCATCAAGGGAAGAAGTAGAATAAGATGCAGATCATTTAGAGGTCTTAGTAAGTAATCTAAGTGACACTGAATCAGAATGGGTAGAACAAGAAGAGGCCAGTGTTTACATCACATTCAGAGCTTTACCAGACGAACAATTACTCTGTATCTTGCTAATAAAGCCTTTATAAATAAATACTTAACAAAAAACATTACTCTTTCTCTTCATAATTTTTTTGCAGGAATGAGCTTGGATGTTGGACGAATAGTTTTGGTCTTGAAGGTTTCTTTTTTTTTTTAAATGGGTTGTTTTGTGGATGGAGTCTATCAGAGCTACTAAATTATATGTTACCACTTTGAATTGCTTATTGTGGTATGTCCATTGTTCTGTTTTGTTTTTCAGGTAAAAGTTCACTACTGAACCATCTTTAAATAAACCAGATGGGAAACATAGAAAGGTTAGCAGTCACTTTTTACTTCTTTCTATTTGATATTGTTATGTTTGTGTTCCAATTATAATTTATTGCAGATATTAGATTTAGTTTGCAAGTCTAAAGCCCACAAGAAAACACATCTAAGTTAATTCTACAATGTAACTATGTAAGGTCATAGTCTTCCCTCATAGACGATACCTATCTCTAATGAATTAATTTGATGTTCAAAACTATAACAATAATTATTCTTTGATTATCTTTGCCGGTGTAGATTTGAGCAGCCTTATTTTGGAGATAAATAGTGTGGAAAATTAATTTAGTTCAAGAGTTTCTGGGTACTTTGGTGGAAAACATTTTCCTACGAACCAGCTGGGAGACCAATTCCTCCTTAATGCTCTTAATCCGAGCCTCAAAGTTTCAGTTCCAAGTCGATAAGAGAGAGTAAAATGGCTTCTAACTTTCTCTTCCAATGATTCTGGATCAAACCCCGGTCTGTCAAAGAATAACTTATACTCAGTGGAAGCAAAGAATCGTATTTGCAGAAACTAAGAATTTTATTCCTAGAACTCATTCTCTTTTCTCCAATTATTACTGTCACACAGACAAGTAGTTATAGTTGGTCAAACAGTAACAATTTACTTTAGCCTTTAGCTATGCCATTTCCAAATATTGGGTTTCATAATAAGTAGCGTTTAACGCATCTGTTATATAAAAATTATTATGAAAGACCAATGTATTATCCTCACATAACAAACGAAGATGAAGATTATTGCAGATCAGGCAAATTATGGAAACTTAGAACTCCATGCGAAACAGGGAAACAAAGGCGTCCATGGTTAGATGTGAAGTATCTCTCTCAGGAGATACTTAAAAACTTCAGCCATCATTCACTGACAAGTATATCTAAAGGTATTGGTAGTCTATCATGTGTAACTTTTTTAAAAAGAAACCTTTAATCAGTGAGAAGATTACACTCTCCATCTATATTTTTGCGTCCTTGTAGAACATTGCTATTTAAGGCATCGAAATGTTCGATTTTAAAGCTTATATGAAACTTCCATCTATTGTATCATGTTTGGCATACTGTTACTCATACAAAAATTTCAACACAATTATCTCTGCGAACACGGAAGCTCCTGTGATTTACTAAATCGACACAAATATTGACAGGAGATTGGTCACCATTAACGTTTTAGTATAAATACTTACTGATACTCTGAGAATATTTATTTCACAATTTATTGTGGCATCTGAAAGTAACATCCTCACAGCCCATAACTTTGTTTACTCCTTCAGCTACAACTCAATCATTTTTAAAAGACCCGGAAGCTCGAGCTGAATCTAGCGTCATGACTATATGAGGAGAGCATGCAAGCTCATGATTGCCAACGTCCGCCACTGCCTCCGTGCACCCTACGGTGCTTACACCCCAGCGACCAGATTGCTTGGTAAAAGATGATATTAATCAAACGACCAGAACATAACCAAAAAAAAAGTCCAACAACATATGTGACTACTAAAAAGCGTACGTTTAGTCCATATAATGTGACCTAAACTAACGTAAAAGCCTAATGTCTCTAACGGGCTTACAAAATGCAGCCATTCGCTAAACAAAATTTAGAATCCAATTTACATGGTCCAACCAAAATGAGACACTAAAAATCACACCTATGTTTAAAGCATATATTAACAAAAGACGAAAATTTAAGCTTTCAATTAGAGTAAGTAACCTTCCGAAAACGTAATTAGCTCTTACTTGACGGTCACTAGTTAATAAGAGAGTAACTATATATGCCTTTCTTAGAAACTAAATTTATTCCTAGAACTCATTCTCTTTTCTCCAATTATTACTATCACAAAGACAAGTAGTTACAGTTGGTCAAACAATAACAGTCTACTTTAGCCTTTAGCTATGCCATTTCCAAATATTGGGTTTCATAATAAGTAGTGTTTAACGCATTTGTTATATACAAATTATTATGAAAGACCAATGTAGTATCCTCACATAACAACCGAAGATGAAGATTATTGCACACCAGGCATATCCTTTAGAGCTTGAACATGAACAAAAAAGGTAAACAAAACATTCCATGCTTCATCCCTTCTCCTTTTGCGTTCTCATTTTCTTAACTATCATCTATAAAACTCAGAGAACCTGTTAACATTGAAAAATAGCAAATATACTCTGAAATATGGTTACGAAAACAGCCAAGATAAAAGGAGCAACAACCAGGGTCGTCGTGTCGCAATAGATAGAAGTTTATGTATGAGTAACAGTATGTCAACAATAGATAGAAGTTTTATATAAGCTTTAAACTTGAACATGTCGATGCCTTAAATAGCAATGTTCTACAAGTACGCAAAATATAGATGGGGAGTGTAAAAAGCGTACTAAAAAGCGTACATTTGGTCCATACAATGCGACCTAATCTAACGTAAAAGTCCAATGTCTCTAACGGGCCTAACCAAAATAAGACACTAAAAATCACACCTATCCCATGTTTAAAGCATGTATTAGAAAATTTAAGCTTATGATTAGAGTAAATAATCTTCCAAAAACGTAATTTCTTCTTACTTGACGGTCGCTACTTAATAAGCATTGACGCAAACTATGGGTTCAAAATACCTACATTTTCCTCAACACGACAACACATTTATAAAAATCCTATATGGTCTTTTAACCGCAAGACAACCAAGATTGTCACATACTCAGAATTATAGAATCTTCTTTCAAATTTAATAGTGTGCAATAACACTGAATTTCATTTATTACTAAACACACTCCAAAATATGTTAGAACTAAATTATCTGACAATGTAATACCCCATAAAATAAAGAAGAATAAAAAAATAGAAAACAAAACAATATCGTGCCAAACAATGATTTTACAAATCGAATTAAATAGAAAAATACATAGTTCAAATTTAGCGGGTAAACGGACCAATCCTGATCATTTAAAAACTCTAAAACTTACGCTTTAAAATATTATCAATAACAGTAAATATAATGAAAGGTTAAGTTTAATAACCATAAATTTAAATAAAATTGTAAGATTTATATTTAAATAACAATATATTTATTATTTTAATATAAAACTTTAAATCTATCTAGGTTCGGCACGCCAGTTACAGAAGTTATACATACAGATTTAAAACGTTCGTTTGAGTTGATAAATGGGAAGCTCAACATTTTAAATGGTCCAACTCCTAATTGAGAGCTAGGATGTCTCTTCAAAATACGTTTGACAAGCTTATATTGTTCCTCTTTTATTAGTGATTCCACTTAAGATTGCAATGTTCTCTAGGAATAAAGTTTCGAATTTGGTGAATTCAGAAGTTGAAAGAGAGTAACTAACTTAAAAAGCAGAGGATTACAATAAATACATTAACCTGTGATGGCACATATGCTTCCAAGAGCCAAAGCCAAGATTATCCCAACCCCAAATACAATAGTCGACGAATGGCTGACACAACGCCATCCAAGCAGAGCCTATTTTAAAGAACCATATGTTAGTTTAAGAGAACCAAAAGGCTGACAAATTCAGACAAAAATTCTTGTACAGAACCAACTGCAACAAACATCACTTGACTTTTCATATCATGTGCAAACATGTTCTTAGCTAATATTCTGATGTATGATGAAAAGTTTGACAAGAAATGCAAGCATAATGATTCTGCATTGTTCAACCAATAACAAATGGAGCAAATCTGAGAAAGACCAAACAAACTAAACAGATAGAGAACAATAAAGACAATCAATCAAGTCTGCAAATTGCCCAGAGAAGAGAAAATTTTGCCTAGCAATCTAAGCATAATGATACAGTGTTGTTCAACTAACTAGATATGGATCAAATCATTGTCAAGTCCAAGTCCAAAATAACGCGCTATGCTTCAGAACCAAGTCTAAGACTTGCTCAGAGAGGGATCAAGAAACTGTGAAGAGCTTGAATGCAGTTGGGATGCTTCGTCTTTGCGTAATCCAAAAAACATCAGACTTTCTTTTTATTTTTATTTTATTTTTAACCTAAGGATGGTCAATTCAAAGTTGACATCATTTTCACCATTTTTCGGATACGTTATAGAAACTGGAACTTTTGCAGTTTGTTTTTTTTCTTTCTTAATAGAATGTCATCAATAATAACGTTACTGGAGAAGAAGATCTCAAGAGGAGAGAGTGTGAGACAAAGACAGAGAGTGAGAAGAATAACAATAGGCGTTGGTAGATAACCCGAATCCCGATATTCAAACGAAAACACTTTGATGAAAATTTTACCTTAGGAGATAGATTCTTAGTTCTAATTACCTATAATTCACTTTATGTACACACTCAAGAATACATACAGGCCTGATTTCAAAACATGAATTAGTCTAAAATAACACCATAATAACAATCTTCTATCTACCCAACACTATCACATATAACATCCCAAAATAATATATAACAACAAAACAATTGTTAACAAACAAGTTTCAGTCTTCTACTACATACTCATGCCTTTTATATATATGTACCACTCAGTCTTCTACCACATACTCATGCCTTTTATATACATGTACCACTCACTCCTTATTCTCCTTTTTATTTCCACTTCTTAAATTCTTCCTTAACAAGTTCTCCCATGTACTCCACTTTTTCTGTGATTTCCTTTTCTCATTCACCTCAACCATGTACATCATAAACTTCAATCTTTATAATTGTCTGCACAAGTAACTACACAAAGAAACATGAACAAAATGTACACAGTGGTTAATACAAACCATATGCATAATGTGTCACTATGTAAGTATCTGAGACAGAAAATGTTAAAACATATTTACTGTTAAGAAACAAAGATTTACAAGAGAGAAAAAGAAGTCCATCAAAGCTTCATTCATTTCAAAAAAACAAACGAATTTTTTTAACAAACTTGTAGGGTTCTTTGTGCAAGGAAGAACCAAATTACTCTCACACAACCACACCACTAGCAGTAGACAAGAGAAACCAAGACTTGGAAAGAGACCAAAACATGTCCTTAAAACAGTGCTCTATCGCTACAACCACTATTATACCAATCATAAACCATACCAACAATCGTCTACCGCAAAGAACCTCTGAAACTACAACCTGTCCTCGAGACTAACGACCACCGTAAAGCTAAATTCAGAAAAAATCTAAATCCACTGTTGTTGTCCCCAGATTCAGAACAAATCTAGACCATAGTCACAAACAATTTCTCCCAAGCGAACCCCAAATCCCGAAAAAATCCAACAATGCCACTGTTTCTCCAATCATAACTATCCTAGTGATAGAGCGACAAATATTTCCACCAACAATGACCAGAAGCCAAAGAGGAAAGACCCCAAAAAAAGAGATGGAGGAGCCATTGTTTTGACAAGTGAGCTCTGAGTTTTGATTTTAACAGGAGAAAGTGGGAAAAAACATAAACATATTCTAAGCAAAAAAAAAAGAGATTTGATTTTGCATAAGAATACACGAAGAAGATAAAGATGACATATATTGGGAACTACTGTCTCTTCTAGTTGGCGTGAAAAAAAAAAAAAGAAACCAAGAAGCTCATTAATCGTTGCATTTTAATTAGGGACAACAATGTAAAAATCACAATAAACTACCTTAATAGTTGAAACTGAATTAAAGTGTAATAAAATCACAGAAAATAACTTTGTATGTAAAACACTCTTTTAGGTTAGTATAAGATATTGAAAAAATTCAAGTGTTATTATCTTTATTTTGATATAGGCCCTGCTCGTTTTCAGTGGTTGACTGCATCCAGATCTTGTTCGTTTAGACACCATTGCACTATCATGTAGATGGTACATCTAAAATCAAAATCCACAACAACTAAAAAAATCTAAATATTGAGATGCCAAATATATAGAATTCAGATACATCATTTGCACCTGAAACTCTAAAAGACTTAAACACTCTTCAATATAAATATTAAAATAAGTAGTTTATATTAATTACTATTATTAAATATATTTTTAAAATAGTGAAAATATGTTTTCTTCAAAACCATAAAATCATATTTACAAAATTCTTAAATGAATTTTTCTGCTAAAATCACAAAAACACGTTTTTCATCAAAACTACAAATTATGTTTTCTTGCAAAAAAACAGAAACATTTGATTTTCCCGGCTATAACCGCAAAATATCGGATTTTCCCGCAAAAACCGCAAAATCATGTTTTACCGCCAAAATAGAAAATCATAAAATTGAGTTATCCGTCCAAAATCGCAAAATTGAGTTATCCTACTAAAATCAAAAATCAAGTTATCTTGCAAAAAACTGCAAAATCAAGTCTTCTCACCAAAACTAAAAATTACATTTTCCTGCCAAATAGCATTTTCCCACTAAACCATAAAAGTGCTTTTCAAGACAGAACTTTAAAATCACATTTTTTCCGCCAAAACTGCACAAATCCATTTTCACGCCAAAATCGTAAAAATGATTTTTAAGATAAAATTGTAAAATCACATTTTCCCACCAAAACTGCACAAATGCATTTTCACGCCAAAATCGTAAAATCATATTTTCATGTAATAATCGTATTTCTAAAGAATCATGTTTTTTCCGCCGAAACAGGAAAATCGCAACATTAAGTTTTTCCACAAAACCACAAAATTGAGTTTTTTCTCGACCGAAACAGGAAAAGTCACATTTTTCGCTGAAACCAAAATTAAGTTTTCTCACCAAATCTACAAAACAGCCGACCACACTACCATTGAGCTAATGAGGAACAATAAGAGATTATCTTTCATAGATTTCAATTTCTGTTCGCATTTTCCACCAAAATTGGAAAATCGTGTTTTTGCAAAAACCGTAAAGTGTGTTTTCGCCATAACCGCAAAACTAAGTTTCCCGTGAAAATCACATTTTCTCGAATAAAATTCGAAATTAATTTTAGATATATTTATGAGAAATACTCTAAGTTAACACTAGATATTTTTTAATCACAAAATATCTCTAAGAATCAAAATGACCAAAATAGGTTTCGTTAAAGAGGTAAAATATACGCTCTTTTATTTGTTTGTCAGAAGGTAAAATTACCCTTTATATCTTTAGAGTTTAGATTTGGGGGTAGGGTTTCGGGTATGGGTGGGGCTTTGGATTTAAAATATAATTTTAAAAATATTTTGGATTTTCAAATAAAATTTGAAAGAAGAAATTTCGTAAAAGAAAAGTTTAGAATTGTTTTTGAAAAATGAATAAAGTTTTTTTTTTGAAAAAATATTTTTATTTGTTAGAATAATTTCATGCATGTACTATGTTAGTACTACGGAAACACTCTCTAGACTTCTAAACTTCATTGATGGTATTTAGTCGGATTGTGGGAAAAAAAGATTGTTGTGTTCAGCACGAACCACTTGGAAAATCTTGACCATGCATTGATTAGGAGAGGAAAGATGGATATGCACATTGATTTGTCTTGATACTCTTATGAAGCTTTCAAGATTCTTGCCGAGGACTACCTGAATCTTGATGATCATGATGATGATCCTTTGTTCAAGAATATCAGGTCTTTATTGAAGGAGACAACGATTTCTCCAGCTGATGTAGCAGAGAACTTAACGAAAAGAAACCACAAGGCAGATGTTGATGGATCCTTGATTAATCTGATTAAAACTGTGGAGGAAAAGAAGAGCAGTCAGAGTCAACATGATAAAGACAAGAAGAAAAACAAGTTTAGATTATTTGTTTGATCTTTGACTCCACTAAGTTTGCAATGTTTTAGTTTAAATGATATTTCACTTCTATAAGAATAAAATCTGCTACCTTCAGAGGTTGTGATACACTCTTGGTTCGACAATTAAACCGGATGTATGTACTAACCGCTAGAGAAAATATGCAATTATGGTAAAAAGAAAATATGGTAGCGTTTTATTTTTTTTCGTATAAGCTAATCCTCTTGTAAAAAGGTAATCAAACGTTCATATACTTGAGAAATCATAAAGAAGTAAAAATTAGCCGTTGAGCTAAACGGCGTCGTCTTGACGCCACCTATCCTAATACTTTATTTAAGAAATTCTTCGTCTTCTAGGGTCAAATTATTGTCTCTCTTGACTCTCCCTTTTCTTTCTCCGGAGGCGATCAAGAAACCATCTTCTCTAATTTAACTTTGTTCGCTTTGCTTATACCTTTTCCTTTTATTTCATTCGCCTGTTTCAGGTATAAGGTTTCTAATTTCAATCTTTGGTGCTTACTTAGGGTTTTTGATTTCAATTTTTTGTGTGTCTATTTAGGGTTGTTGAATCCGCGGAAATCGCTATTGTTAATTTGAAGTTTCTCCCCAAAAGACATCGAAGAAGATAAATCTGCATATCCAATCCGACGGATCTTCTTCAAGGTTGATTCTTGATTTTTGAATTTATCTTTGATTGCTTTGTTTTATTCTAATGATTCGTGGGTCTTAACATAGTTTCATTTTAAGCTTGTATAGTCTTACAAGCTTGGATCTTTGGCTCTAGTTATTGGTTTAGCCTTGGTTTATTAGTTCAGGGCATACTGTTGTCTTATTCTTCGCATCATGATCCTCTAATGTATGTATGCATCTTCATGTAAAGCTTTTTTTTTATGAAATAACGCTTAGGTGAGGTTGCTTGCTTACTCGTTACAGGGCTCTGCTATATCAGTCTCTATTCTATATAAACCATTCATTGACGGCATCTTATTACATGTTATAGCTTGAAAACAAGTAGTACATGTTATAGCTTTTGTCTTTGCTGTTTTCATATGTATCTAGTTAAGCTGTAATTGTTATAAACTTATACGTCTTTCCTTTGTCTTTTTAACTTCAGTCTTTACTCGTTTCATGTTTCTTTGTATGTTTGATTTTATTTACAGTATTTTAAGTTCGCTTGTGTTCTTTATCTTTAGCGTGGAGTTTTCTTTTATTCTATCAATACTATAAACGAGGTAATATAAATTACCTCTCTAAAGTGTCCCTTGATGCCATAATGTGAATGAGCTTGTCCCATGGTTTCTTAGTTGCCCGAGCTATAAACAAATGCCTCGTAATGAGGTAATATTAATTACCTCTCTAAAGTGTCCCTTGATGTCATAATGTGAATTAGCTTGTCCCATGGTTTCCTAGTTGCCCGAGCTTTAAACAAATGCCTCGTAATGGGGTATTATTAATTACCTCTCTAAAGTGTCCCTTGATGCCACAAAACATATGGGTTGTCACTTGTCCCGCTTGTTAATAGAACTCGTTTCAGTGGTATAATCAAAATGCTCTGACACAAGGTAATCTTAATTACCTTTCTGAATGTCCCTGGTGATAGAACACTGAGCTTCTCCCACGCTTTACTAGTCCTAGAGCTATAATCAAAGTGCTCTGGGACAGTGTCCCTGATGATAGATCAAAGAGCTTGTCCCACGGTTTACTAGTCTCAGAGCTAAGATCAAAATGCTCTGGGACAGAGTCCCTGATGATAGAACACAGAGCTTGTCCCATGGTTTCCTAGTTGCCCGAGCTATAAACAAATGCCTCGTAATGAGGTAATATTAGTTCCCTTGATGCCATAATGTCTATTCTATATCAACCATTCATTGACGGCATCTTATTACCAGGTAATTACTCTTTCTTTGCTTTTGTCTTTGCTGTTTTCATATGTATCTAGTTAAGCTGTATTTGTTATAAACTTATACGTCTTTCCTTTATCTTTTTAACTTCAGTCTTTACTCGTTTCATGTTTCTTTGTATGTTTGATTTTATTTACAGTATTTTAAGTTCGCTTGTTTTCTTTATCTTTAGCGTGGAATTTTATTTTATTCTATCTATACTATAAACAACGTAATCTTAATTACCTCTCTAAAGTGTCCCTTGATGCCATAATGTGAATGAGCTTGTCCCATGGTTTCCTAGTTGCCCGAGCTATAAACAAATGCCTCGTAAGGAGGTAATATTAATTACCTCTCTAAAGTGTCCCTGTCACTTGTCCCGCTTGTTAATAGAACTCATTTCAGTGGTATATTCAAAATGCTCTGACACAAGGTAATCTTAATTACCTATCTGGATGTCCCTGGTGATAGAACACTGAGCTTGTCCCACGCTTTACTAGTCCTAGAGCTATAATCAAAGTGCTCTGGGACAGTGTCCCTGATGATAGATCAAAGAGCCTGTCCCACGGTTTACTAGTCTCAGAGCTAAGATCAAAATGCTCTGGGACAGAGTCCCTATTGATAGAACACAGAGCTTGTCCCATGGTTTCCTAGTTGCCCGAGCTATAAACAAATGCCTCGTAAGGAGGTAATATTAATTACCTCTCTAAAGTGTCCCTGTCACTTGTCCCGCTTGTTAATAGAACTCATTTCAGTGGTATATTCAAAATGCTCTGACACAAGGTAATCTTAATTACCTATCTGGATGTCCCTGGTGATAGAACACTGAGCTTATCCCACGCTTTACTAGTCCTAGAGCTATAATCAAAGTGCTCTGGGACAGTGTCCCTGATGATAGATCAAAGAGCCTGTCCCACGGTTTACTAGTCTCAGAGCTAAGATCAAAATGCTCTGGGACAGAGTCCCTATTGATAGAACACAGAGCTTGTCCCATGGTTTCCTAGTTGCCCGAGCTATAAACAAATGCCTCGTAATGAGCTTGTCCCACGCTTTGCTAGTCTTAAAGCTATAATCAAAGTGCTCTGGGACAGTGTCCCTGATGATAGATGAAAGAGCTTGTCCCATGGTTTACTAGTCTCAGAGCTAAGATCAACATGCTCTGGGACAGAGTCCCTGATGATAGAACACAGAACTTGTCCCATGGTTTCCTAGTTGCCCGAGCTATAAACAAATGCCTCGTAATGAGCTTGTCCCACGCTTTACTAGTCTTAGAGCTATAATCAAAGTGCTCTGGGATAGTGTCCCTGATGATAGATCAAAGAGCTTGTCCCACGGTTTACTAGTCTCAGAGCTAAGATCAAAATGCTCTGGGACAGAGTCCCTGTTGATAGAACACAGAGCTTGTCCCATGGTTTCCTAGTTGCCCGAGCTATAAACAAATGCCTCGTAGAGAGGTAATATTAATTACCTCTCTAAAGTGTCCATTGATGCCATAATGTGAATGAGCTTGTCCCATGGTTTCCTAGTTGCCCGAGCTATAAAAAAATGCCTCGTAATGAGGTAATATTAATTACCTCTCTAAAGTGTCCCTTGATGCCATAATGTGAATGAGCTTGTCCCATGGTTTCCTAGTTGCCTGAGCTCTAAACAAATGCCTCGTAACAAGGTAATCTTAATTACCTTTCTGAAATGTCCCTGATGATAGAAGATAAGGTTAGCTTGTCCTAGTCACCCAGGTATAAGCAAATGACTCGTAACAAGGTAATCTTAATTACCTCTCTGAAATATCCATGATGACAAAACATAAGGTGAGCTTGTCCTAGTCACCCAGGTATAAGCAAATGACTCGTAACAAGGTAATCTTAATTACCTCTCTGAAATGTCCCTGATGACAGAACCAAAGTGAGCTTGTCATGCGGTAGAATCAAGAATGTCCCTGCAAAACTCGGTTTTCTAGACACCCGAGCTCTACACAAATTCCTAGTAACAAGGTAATCTTAATTACCTTTCTGAAATGTCCCTGATGACAGAACATTAGGTGAGCTTGTCCGTTGTAGAGTGGAGAATGTCCCTGCATAACTCAGTCTCCAAGTCTCCTGAGCTTAATAACCTCTCTAAAGCATCCCTTTGGGCTACTTAGGATTCTAGTTACCTGAGTTAAATGCCGCTCGAGTTGCTTGAGATCCTAGTCACTCTAGTGAAACTGAAGTCCCTGATCGTAGAATACAAATGAGGGCTGTCCCACCTCATTACATTACTCAGGTTTCTATTCAGCTGGGTTAAACACAAATGCCTTTGGAATTGCTTGAGATTCTAGCTACTCAAGCTGAGGTTAACGGATACAAATGATGAGAATTACTCGGTTTCTGGTCACTTACGTTAAACACACACATGCCTCTGCACACGTCTAATGAAAATGCTCAAGCTTAAAGGAAAAACGAGTTTCCAGAATGAAATTGAGGTTGGGCTGCCTCTTCAAATTACTTGGTTCCTAGTCAGCAGCACAATCTTACCGGTTCCAAGTGTATTAAGATTTATGAGGTAACTATTTTTCCTTCTTCTGTTTCAGGTATGTGTATTTCTAATTCTCTATGTATATGTGATAAGGATTTTTAATCCTTAGAGCAAATCAATGTAGTATAGAAAGGATGTCAATCCAATCCTAAGTGAGTGTGAGACAGAGAGAGTACAGGTTGTGCTTAATCTAAATGCAATCCAATAAGGTTTGTTGTGGCAAGAACAATGTGAAATAATCAAGTTTTAATACAAATATAACAAAGAAGAACCAATGGGTATTTAGGCAATTGATTTCAGGGTGGTAGTTCTAAATCAAGGTGTCTAACTTCAAATAAACACAACTTTCTATAGGCCTAGATCTCATTCAATATAGGTTAATCCACTTTCGATGGTAGAAACCCTTATGCAATTATGAACTAAACATCAACTTCCGTTCGTTTTGTTCACTCAAACATACATTAAGATTTAGTCTACTAGCCATCTAGCAATCTAAACATCAACTTCCGTTCGTTTTGTTCACTAGAGCAATACTAAGTTATTTCAAGCATTATGCAAACACTTTCGATGTCCTACAAACACTTAGAATCTAGATTAAAATGGCCAAAATCAATCTAGCATTAAGAACACTTAGTAAGCATAGAAATTTAAGCATTTTACCATTAGAACATCTTAACTCTTTTCTAACCACCCATTAATCTACCTAACCCATTGATCCTATGGATGACTACTCACTAATCATCTTGTTTACACTTAATCCCATGATGGATAGAAGCATAATCAAGATGATATAATATATGAAAACAAGAAACAGAATGTAGATGAAGAGAATAACTAAAGAAACAAGACTTTATAACATAAACTTCAAGAACACTTAATAATACTAAGAACAATTGTTTTCAACAAGAACTTAAAATAGAATGCAAAACAAGACTTAGAATGAAAGTGATAAACTCTATTAGACAGAAGTAGACTCAGAAGGAGATGGTGTGTTTTGCCATGGGGTTTGGGGTTCTATTTATAGGTGAAGAACAACCCACCCCCATGTTACAAAGTCAAGATCTAGATCTAAAATAAAACACACTCATTGATGTTTCTTCCACTTTATCCCATTTGCACACACCTTTTGACCCTTCACAAGGCAAATGTAAACTTGGCTCTTCAGAAAAGGTAGAGAAAGTTAGGCCACTTGATCCACCAAACTCGTCCAGCACATGAAAAGTGACACAGGCTGTCTGGATCGATCGATCTGTTTTTTTGTCCAAAAACAGATCGATCGATCCGTGTGTATTTCTTCGGGCAAAAGTTATATTTAATGGCCCGATCGATCGATCCATTTTTTCGTATAAATGGATCGATCGATCCATGTCCAAATCGATCGATCTGGATTTCGGATCGATCGATCACTTTACCATTTTGCTCTCGGCTTTCTTGGATCGATCGATCTTGATTTCCCATGCATTTGAATCGATCGATTGATGCTTATTTTTGCTCCTTTTGTGTTCTAATCATCTCCAAAACTCCAAATAGCTCATCCAACACCTACAAGATGCAAATGTACATGTAATAGATTCTAAATGCAAATAAATGTAAGGTTAATGCATAAAAATATATGAAATAACAAAGCTAAAACTATGCAAAATCACAACATATCAATATGATCCTTTATTTGTTGATCTAGTTGTCATATACTCGCTTCTTAAGCTTAATTTGTTTTTTAATGCAGGTTGACATCAGTAGTACAATCATACATGTCTAATGAAAATGCTCATGCTTAAAGAAAACCCGACTTTCTAGAATGAAATTGAGGTTGGGCTGCCTCTTCAAATTACTTGGTTCCTAGTCAGCAGCACAATCTTACCGGTTCCAAGTGTATTAAGAGATGAGGTAACTATTTTTTCTTCTTCTGTTTCAGGTATGTGTATTTCTGATTCTCTCTGTATATGATCCTTTCTTTGTTGATCTAGTTGTCATATATTCGCTTCTTAAGCTTAATTTGTTTTTTTAATGCAGGTTGACATGAGTAGTACAAATTCATTGTCTTTACACACTATCGAGAGGTAGTGAACAGACATACAGAAGATCAACACAAGACTTTCATGATTTTTCCATTTGAACAAGCTTAGAGGTGTCGTCTAACTCCACCTTTCTATCTTTTTTTTTTGCATGTAGTTCTCCACTGGGTTTCAAAGATTAAGCCAAGAGTTTCAAGTTATTTTCTTTCCACTCTTTTATATTTTGGGTTTGTTCTTCACAAGATATGCATTTTGTTTTTTGCTTTTGTTATCCATGCAGTTTTGTATCCATGTTGCTTGTGTTTTAATGTTAAATACTTCAAAATAAGTTTTCCTCTATGTTGAATTTTGATCTCTTTAACTTTGTATTATTCTTTGGTATATAATTTATCATTGTTGAGTGATTTGTAAAAGCACTATGTAGACCGTGACACTGCATCACTGTGTAATTGTCTCACGTAGTTTCTTCTGATTTGTTTTTTCTTTTTAATGTGGAAACTGTCTCACTTAGTTTCTTTAGATTTCGTTTTCTGTGTGGTTATATATATATATATAAAGGTATGAAATTTCCAACATAAGCCGAGTGTTGCAGCTTAAGTTTAATAGATTTAATGGCTCGTGAGTGATACTTTCACAGACTGTGTTTATAATGCATAACCATGTTTTTTCTTTGCTTGGTAATTTCTAACCTAAATCAAATGTCTTTCATGCTTTCTGTTGTAATATATTTGTTTGATTTTCCTCTTACAATTGGAGGTTTGAAGCTTACTTCCACATGATTTGTTTTAGTTCTGTAAATCATTTAGCATATGCTCTACAATATCTCTATGTTTCATGTGCTTCTAGTTGTATCATTTGTTGGTTTGATTGATATGTTTAATGTTGCTTCAAACTTCTTACAATTTGGAAGTTTGAAGCTTATTTCCACAGGACTTGTTCTGTAAATCTTTTGGCATATGTTATACAATATGTCTATGTTTCATATGATGCTAGTTGTATCATTTGTTGATTTGATTTCTATTTAATGTTTTACTTTACTTGCGATACTTCATTTGTTTGTTTGGAGATCTGAGTCGGTCAGAGTAGACGTGTTGGTTATTGTTCTTATGTGATTTGAGGAGGTTACTTGCGATTCAGCCATACTTATATGTTGTTATTCTAGTTTCCCAGCATACCATGCATTTGTTTCTATAATTGTATGTATCTTTCTTTTCCATATGTTTGTGCTGATACCATTTAGAGTTGATTCATAAGTCTAATGATTTTCTTCTTGCTATACTTTTTTCTTATGGATGTGCTTATTGATGGAACATTAGTCATTTAACTCGTCAATATCAATATCTTAGTCATTTAACTCCGTATATTTTCTAGACTAGCCATGTTTGAGTTATGATAGTTTGATTACATATATTGGTGTTTGAATTTTAGAGAAGTCATGTCTTCTCTGACTTGTATGAATGGTATCTTACTGTCGTATTAGTTTGTTTAAGATTCTTTACGTAAGCTTTTATGTGTGTTAGATATGTGATTGTCTTGATTCCCACTCATTTGCTTATATCATTTGCATCATTATTCTTTGATATTGCTTATTCAACTCTTAGTCTCTTTGAAGCATTGTGTAAGCTTTTATGTGTGTTAGATATGTGATTGTCTTGATGCCACTCATTTGCTTATATCATTTGCGTCATTAGTCTTTGATATTGCTTATTCAACTCTTAGTTTCTTTACAACATTGTGTAAGCTTATTTGTGTTAGATATGTGATTGTTTTGATGCCACTCATTTGGTTATATCATTTACATCCTTAGTCTTTGATATTTTTTATTCAACTCTTCAGTCTCTTTGAAACATTGGCTAAGCTAATATTTATTAGATATGTGAATGTCTTGGTGCAACTCATTTTCTTTTGAATATATGCCGGTCATTTGCTTATATCATTTGCATCATTAGTCTTTGATATTGTTTATTCAACTTTCAGTCTCTTTGAAACATTGTGTAAACTAATGTATGTTAAATATGTGATTGTCTTGATGCCACTCATTTGCTTATATCATTTGCATCATTAGTCTTTGACATTGCTTATTCAACTCTCAGTCTCTTTGAAACATTGTTAGTCTTTTTGACTTTTTGTGAGTTCTTGATTACTGGGACTTTTCAGTATTGAAATAATTTTTTTCTGGAATAAAAAGAAAAATTCTTGTTCTTCTTTTTTGAATTTAGTTGTGTTCGTGTTTGTTATATTGTGTGCTAATGTCGTTTAGAGATAATATATTATCTGAGTTTCATGAATTGGATTACTAAAATACAAATCAAATAGAACCGAGTTTTTCCCAAATCAATAGGCTACACTGTACAATGATATTGATTTGGGAAGTCGTGATTCTTGATAAGAAATTGTGCTTAAAAATATGTGAACATATACAAATACTTATCACATCAAATACTATTAAAATAAAAATACAAAAATGAATTAATCTTTAAACCACCAGTTTTATTACACTAACGTCACTAACCTAACTCTAAATTTCAGCATTAATTGTTTTTTTTCCTCATCTAAAACAACAATAAAAAATCCCTAAATCTGTTTTCAAACTAAATAATTAAAAACATACATATTTATTCGATATGAATCACACTACTAAATCTACTTTAAACTACATTACTTGCTATTAAATACGTAAATTGGTTAATGCTGAGTGACTTCCTATTTGAATTTTGCGATCAAAGTATATGTGATGTGATACACAATCTCATCAAACTTTTTTCTTCCGTGCTTATCAAACTTTAACACCAAGTAATATAAATGTTTAAATAAATTAATGTGCAATAATTAATTAAAACTTAGAAATCAGTTTAAGCAAACACACACTCAAATAAAAACTCATGAAATTTGCTAAAATAATTATAAAAATAATATTTTTATAATCTATATTAGTAAAATAGATGTACCAAAATGAATTAACCCTTGAATCACAAATATTTATTACACTAATGCCACTAACCTAACCCTAAATTTCAGCATTAATTGTTTTTTCCTCATTTAAAACACCAATAAAACATTTCTAACTCGGTTTTCAAACTAATTAATTTAAAAACACTTATTTATTCGATATGGATCACATTTCTAAATCTTATTTAAACTGCAGTACTTGCCACTAGATACGTAAAACTTGTAAGGGAAAATTCCATAAAAATACTCCAACTAAATTTTATTAAGCTTTTTAATACTCAAACTTTTTCATTACCCAGTTTAACAAACTTTTAGAAGTCTGTCCATTTTAGTACCTAAAGTTTATTTATTTTAATTAAAAATACTAATAAATTTTAAACAAAAATTAAAAATTCTCTAAAATCTAAGAGAAAATATGAAAAATTTCTAATTTTATTTTAATATTTAAGGAAGAAGGTAAATAAATTAGTGACTTTTTTAAACAATAATTTTGAATGTAAAAAAAATTGTTTTCAATTTCAAAAAAACAAACTAAATTCAATATTACAAAATCGAAACTTTTATTATAAAGTTTAAGATTAGAAAAAAAATTGGTTACTTTTATTTTTCAAACATACAATAAAATTAGAATTTTTTTGAGAATTGTTGGTAAATTTTAAATATTTTTTAAAGTTTCATTTGAAATTTATTAGTTTTTAACTAAAATAAACAAAATTTGGGTATTAAAATGGGTAGACTTTTATAAGTTTGTATATTATAATGAACAAAATAATTAGTTGGGGTATTAAATCAGGTAGCAAAAAAGTTTAGCTATTAAAAAGCTTAATGAAATTTAGTTGAGATATTTTTATGAAATTTTCCTATTTTTTTAATGCTGAGTGATTTTTTGTTTGACTCTGCGATCAATGTATACCTGATACACAAGCTTTCGCACTCATCGAACTTTAACACCAAATAATACAAATCATTATTTAAATTAATATGCAATAATTAAATAAATTTTAAAATCAATTTAAGTTGACACACAAATAAAAAAGTCATGAAATTTACTAAAAGAACTATAAAAAAAACTAAATTATTTATAATATGAATTAAAACCTAAAATTGAAAACAGATTTTTCAGATTTATATTGAAAATTAGTTTTATATATAAATTTTTTTGATTAATTACTTCTCATCTATCTTAAATTATTTAAATTAAAAAAAAAACTTTTCAAAAATATGAATCAGTATTTTCTTTATAAATAATAGTTCAATAAAAATCAATATAATCACATATGATAAAAATAAGGGTGATATAGTTGAAGATTCTGAAAAAACAAAATATAATTAGTTAATATAAACTAAAAATTATTGTGTTTAGAAATGTTTTACTAAAAATTATTTAATATGGATAACTGTCAAAAATCTATACTAACACTTATAAAAAAATATTTACTTATAAAAAAGTTTTTTTTTATAAAAAAAATACCTGCACAGAACACTATTCCAATATTAATTTAAAAATCAACATTAAATTATTTTTATATATATGATAAAATTTTCATTGAATGTATATATATGTATAAAGGTATGAATGACTTTATAAGTATTTTATGATACATTTTCAGTTTCTTAAATTTTAGCTTTCTATGACCGAAAACATTGTTTTGGATAAAAATACATTATGCATATAAATATGTTATTTATTTTTAAATAAGCTTTTATTTTTAGCTATTTTAAATTATATTTATTTATAATTAACTATATAATCTATTAAATAGGTTTAATGTTCTTATAAATTCAAAAATATTGTTGGAGATATAATAGGTTATGTTCCTCAAGAATAATAATGAAATTAGCCAGTCTAACTTTTAAATTCTATAATCAATTATCTAATACAATAAATAAACTAGAGTTTGATTTGTACAAATACTCTTTATTTTTTATAAATCTAATTTAAGAATGATCTGAGTTTTACTCTATTTTTACATGGTTTTAGATGTTCATAATGCTTTGGGAAATTCAAACAAGTAAAGGTTTGAATATAATAAAATATTTTTATTGCGTAATTTTTATATAAAAATATCATTTGGTGTTATCTAAATTACCATATATTGAATTATTTTTATTATTAAGATTTTAATATGTTAAAATTAAATATTAAATAATTTTGTTCGAAGTGACTTTTCAATTTTTAGTGTAACTTTTTAAATAAAATTATTATCATTTATTTAACTAAAGAATTAACATGGTCAAAAATAAATTATTATTTTAGTTTTAATAAACAAACAATTTTAAGTCCATTATATATTGCATTTTGTTATGAACCATAGTGGATTGTCATAACCTCTATATCCCATGGTCGATCGGTCCATGGTCGGCCCGTCCATTACCGGCCTAACCATAAACCTATTGCATAGAGGTTTACTAAACCTAAACCAAATAGGTTTAGGGTTTTCGACAAAGAGAAAACCTTTTCCATATTGGTTTTGAATGTTTTCCTTTTCCTAGTTGCAATAGAATTTGTACTATTTTCTTTTTACTTGTGGTCGGTTTAAACCTCCTTGTAATCTCTATATAAAGAAACCTTATTGCTTAATGAAAGACACATGAATTCCCTTTCTCTTTTCTCTAAGTTCACAACATGTTATCAGCACGAGTTTGCTCCTAAATCCCTAAGCTAAACGTCGATCATAAACCTTAATCCCATCGATCATACTTATTCGTGAAACCTCCATAGTTTTGATCTGTAATCAGCCTTAAACGTCCAAGCTTACTAGACGATCCTAATCCATGAAGATCAAGTCCATCCTAGTCTGAGAATCAGCTCATCCGTGCAATCGATCAAACGGTGGTCCATTCAACTCGATAGAAAGAAAAAGTAACCTTATAAACCCTAATACCTAAAAACCCCAATCGAATGAACTAATGTTCAAACTAGAACCCTAAAATGATTTTAAGAACTTAGAAAGATTGCTAATTTTCTGGATAGATTGATTGATATACATGGTTTGATTGTTTTTGATCAAAACCCTAATCGAAAATACTAATGTTCAAATCAAAACCCTAAAAGCTTTTGATTGTTTCGATTGATTGTTTTAAGAATAGAGGTTACTTGCTAAGTTTAATTGTCTTGGCCGATTTGAGATTTGTATGATTGATTGATCCGTTTAGACCTAACCCTAATCGATTGATAAACCCTAATCGCATGAAAAAAACTAATCCTAAGACCTTGAACTACTTGTTTGAGTCTTGTTTGATTCGATTGTCTTGAGGTTTTAAACCAATTATTTGGTTGATTAGATTGATTGTTTTTGATTCATGACTTAACCCTAGACGATTGTTAGGTTGATTAGGGAACTAACCCTAATGCTAAACCCTAACCCTAATCTATATAGATCAATCCCTAAAATCTTAAGCCCTAATCATTGATTGATCTTATTTGTGAGTTAGGATGCTAGATTGATTGATAAAACCCTAAATTGGTCGAACCTTGAATTGAATAACTTAAGATTGAATCCGACCATCTTGTCTATAGGATTCGACCATCTAGACTAAATTGTGATCCTTGCATAATCTAATTGATTGCCTCTATTAAGGTTACTTGAACGTATATATCATGATTGTTAGGATTGTTGCATCATCTCTATGGTCGTGTGGCTTGCTTGAATTATACTTGGCCGCATGACTTGTTTGATCTATATTTTTGGAATTGTCTTGATTGATCATTGAACTTGTTTGATATGCATTCATATAACCTATTGGACATATATACATTGTTCCTTAGGATTGTCTTGCATATCCATAGCAGTTTGGTCGCATATAGAAATAACTTAGTCGAATGTTTTGATTGTTTGATCGATAAACTTGATTGCCTTATGAACGTTTGGTTTGAAACCTAAATTGATGCATATATGATTTCAGATGTCGAAAATCAATAACTTAGATTTTGTTGCCCTAAATCTCTCTGGAGATAATTATTTACAATGGACATTGGATACTAAGATTATCGTAAAGTCAAAAAAACTTGGCGAATGAATCACTGACAATAGTGACTCAAGTGAGAAAGATAGATACAAGGCAATATTGATTATTCGCCATCATCTTGCTGAGAGTCTCAAAGATCAATATCTTATTATTGAGAATCCTCTAGACCTTTGGAATGAGCTAAAGATGAGATATTATCACCAAAGGACGGTGCTACTACCAAAGACACTATTTGATTGAAGGAATATGAGGATCCAAGACTACAAGTCTGTGAACGAGTATAACTCAGCCCTATTTAAGATTGTTTCTTTATTGAAATTGTATGGTGAGGTTATAACGGATAATGACATGTTAGAAAAGACATTTTCACCTTCCACACAAACAATGTGTTGTTACAACAACAATATAGAGAAAAAGGCTTTATGACTTATGCAGATCTGATCTCGTGCCTACTATTGGCCGAACAAAAGAATGAGTTGTTGATAAAGAACAGTGAAATGAGACCTCCTGGATAAACCCTATTATCAGAAGCCAACAAGGCCACAAAGAAAAGAAAGAAACTAAGGAAAGTAATCATGTCCATAATAGACCACACGGCCATAGCCATGGTGGGAGAATGGTCGTGGTTGAGGCAACTACAACTCATACAGTCGAGGTTATAACTCGAACCGTGGCCGAGGGAACCATTATAACCGTGGTTGTAGACCCAGTTTCGGCGACGACCATAGCGGGTATAGCCAGCCATATAGAAGGCCACAACTATGCTAGTATATTTTTGCCTAATGGCACACATCTAGAGATGCCTGATGCTCTATATTCGCCAAGCTCTAAAAAGAGCCTATTGAGTTTCAAAGATGTAAGATTGAATGGTTTCCATATTGAAACAATGGGCGAATGAAACAAAGAGTTTCTTCAAATTGTAGAGCACGTCCAAGGCCATAAGAAAGTGGTCGAGACTATACCTGCATTCTCTATTAGTCTTTACTATGCCACAACTAGTATGATAGAGACTAATGTTGCAATGAACAAAAGGTTCATTGATGATTTCCCTTTATGACACGACAGGCTTGGCCACCCTGGTTCAAACATGATGCGAAAACTTATAATGAATACTAAATGGCACATCTTGAAAGAAAGAAGAGTTATCTCAAAGAATCTCACGTGTGTAGCATATACACAAGGTAAGCTCATTGTTAGGCCATCACCAGTCAAAGTGACTAAGGAAACAATAAACTTTATGGAAATGATACAAGGTGACATATGTGGACCAATACACCCACCTTGTGGGACATTTCGATATTTCATGGTCTTTATTGATGCATCGACCATATGGTCACATGTATGCTTATTTTCCACACGAATTTGGCATTTGCAAGAATTGCTTGCACATATAATCAGATTAAGAGCTCATTTTCCAGATTTTTCTTTAAAGACTATACATCTAGATAATGCTGGTGAATTCACTTTCCAAACTTTTAATAAATATTGTATGTCCATGGGGGTAAGTGTGGAACATAATATAGCACATGTCCATACTCAAAATGGCTTGGCCGAATCATTCACTAAAAGAATTCAACTGATTGCTCGACCATTACTCATGAGGTCAAAACTCCAGTATATGTTTGGGGACATGCAATTTTACATGCAACAGAATTAGTATGCATCATGCCATCTAGTGAGCATGGATATTCTCCATCCCAACTAATCATGGGTCATGAGTCAGACGTGTCCCATCTAAAAACATTTGGATGTGCAATATATATACTAATTGCTCCATCACAGAGAACTAAGATGGGACCTCAAAGGAGGATGGAATATATGTTGGATATGATTCATCCACTATAATCAAATACTTTGAGCCAACCACGTGTGATATGTTTAAGGCCAGGTTCGTAGACTCACATTTTGATGAGTCTAACTATCCAACATTAGGGGGGGATAATAAGCTGATAAAAGAAATTGAATGGAATCAACCATCATTGTTTTGGCAAGATCTTCAGACTAAAGTATGTGATATAGAAGTCCAACTTATAATGCACCTATACGAATTGATGTCCAAGAGAGACAAAATCAAGTTGCTACAGAGTCTAAGACACGCTTGAAACATGGTAGACCAATAGGTTCCAAAGATAAGATTCCTCGGAAAACAAAGAAAGGTGCAGAAAAGGAATCTGAGGTTAAAGACATAGTCGACCCAACCATAGGCGAACCAATCATGGTCGGACAGTTCATGGTCGAACCAACCATGGCTGAACCAATACCAGACCATGTCGATCTGAATGTGCCAAATAAGGATTTTTGGGACGCCAAACTTCCAGGTACTGAGGGTATTGATAATAATGAGATCTCACTCAATTATATCATGTCTGGAACACAATGGAATAGAAAAGATGTCGACATTGATGATTTATTTGCATACAAGGTAGCACTTGAACTTATGGATTTAAACGAGGATCATGAATCCACGTCTATATTAGAGTGCACTCGTAGATCAGATTGGATTAAGTGGAAAGAGGCCATAAACGTGGAGTTAAACTCTTTAAAGAAGAGAAATGTGTTTGGTCCAATTATAAGGACACCATATGATGTTAAACCAGTTGGATATAAGTGGGTCTTTGTGAGGAAGATAAATGAACATGGTGAAGTCGTGAGATATAAAGCAAGGCTTGTTGCACAAGGATTCTCACAGACACCAGGAATATATTATGAGGAAATATATTCCCCTGTGGTGGATGCTACTACATTTCGATTTCTGATAAGTCTGGCCATAAGAGAGAAATTAGATTTACACTTGATGGATGTAGTAACAGCTTACTTATATGGTCCACTGGATATTGAGATATACATGAGAGTTCCAGAAGTTATTGAGCTCAAAGATAAGAAAAGTTCTCGAGAACAACATTGCATTAAACTGAACATATCCCTTTATGGATTGAAACAAAGTGGCCGAATGTGGTATAATAGACTGAGTGAATACTTAGTGAAAGAAGATTATAAAAATGATCCGATCAGGCCATGCATATTCATAAGGAAATTCGAGAATAAAGGATTTGTAATCATAGCAGTTTATGTTGATCATTTGAATATCATAGGAACCTCTGAAGAGATTTCCCAAATGGTTGAATATCTCAAGAAAGAGTTTGAAATAAAAGATCTTGGGAAAACCAAGTTTTGTTTGGGATTACAACTTGAGTACATAAACAATGGAATCCTTGTGCATCAAATGTCATATACAAAAAATGTACTCAAGAGATTCAATACAAATGTCACCCATTGTCATCGTCCATGGTTGTAAGGTCACTTGGTCCGGACACTGATCCATACGGCCAAAGAAGGAGGATGAAGAAATCCTTGGACCAGACGTGCCTATGTAAGTGCCATAGGAGCCTTGATGTATCTGGCCAGCCACACTCGACCAGATATATATTTTGCAGTAAATTTACTGTCTATATTCAGTTCATGTCTGACCCAAAGGCATTGGAATGAGATTAAACATTTAATTCGTTACCTACAAGGGACGAAAGATCTTGGATCATTTTATACTAACCAATCACAAGAAGGTTTAGTTGGTTTTGCTGATGGAGGTTATTCATCAGATCCACACCATACTCGATCTTAGACATTTTATGTTTTCACAATTGGTGGAACTGCTATAAGTTGGAGATCCATGAAGCAGACCATAGCAGCCACATCAAGCCTCAGCCGAGAACGTGTTTGGTTGAGGTCCATGACTCAACATATCCGATCAGATTGTGGGATGGTCGATGGAAAAGAAGAACCGACCGACCATCATGTATGAAGACAATGCAGGTTGCATAGCTCAGCTTAAAGATGAGTACATCAAAGGAGATAGGACGAAGGACATGTTGCCAAAAAATTTCTTCACCCACGAGTTGCAAAAGGCAGGAGAGGTCCAAGTGGTCCAAGTACGGTCGAGTGACAATTCATCTGATCTCTTCACCAAATCACTACTAACCTCGACCCTAAAGAAGCTAATACATCAGATTGGGATGACAAAATTGAAAGATCTTCAATGAGGTACAAAACATGGGGAGTAATACGCGTTGTTCTCTTTTTCTTAACCATGGTTTTATTCCATTGGGTTTTTCCTCGTCAAAGGTTTTAATGAGGCAACACCGAAGGCGTATTACATGGTTGTGACATCCAAAGGGGAGTGTTATGAACCATAGTGGATTGTCATAACCTTTATAGCCCATGGTCGATAGGTCCATGGTCGGTCCATCCATTAACGGCCCGTCCATTAACGGTCCACCCATAAATCTATTGCATAGAGGTTTACAAAACCTAGACCAAATAGGTTTAGGGTTTTCGACAAAAATAAAACTTTTCCCATATTGGTTTTGGTTGTTTTCTTTTTTTCTAATTACAATAAAATTTGTACTATTTCCTTTTTACTTGTGATCGATTTAAACCTCCTTGTAATCTCTATATAAAGAGACCTTATTGCTTAATGAGAGACACACGAATTCGCTTTCTATTTTTTCTAAGTTCACAACACATTTACTTATGATATTTATATGTTATGAAATAATAATGTTTATATAAATATAATTATATTAGATTGGTCAGTTATATATATATATATATATATTGCATTTATTTACGACATTTATAGTTTTTAGAAAAATGATTTACAGCTATATAAAATATACGTCACATGGCGAGAATTTAGACAATATTTATGTACTAATTATACGAATTATATGTAATATAGCAACATTCATGAATTAAAAGTGATATTTTGCTAAAGGTGAGGCTCTCTCTCTTCTCTTAGAGAGAGATTGTCCTCTCAACTTCTTCCTCTTATCACATCTCAATCATTTAGAGGAAGAGTTGATTTTATCTTTTTGTCTGTAATATTGTTTTCGATCTTTCATGATCGATTTGTTGTTTTGTCTAGTACCTTCTCGTTTTATCGAGTTTTTTGATGTGTCTTCAATTCAAAACATAGTGGTCCCTCAATCAATTCTTTTGTCTCTGGTTTTGGATTGATATGAATAAAGTTTCTGATCAATATGATCAGATTTATTAGTCTTTGTTCAATCCAGCAACCCACCATGTTTTTTTTATTTTGATTCCTTTTTCTGATTTTCTTTATCATATTCTCTTTCACACAGAGATTAATATCAGTGCCGTGCTTAGAACAATCGGGGCCTAAGGCAAAAATTACTCATCTTATTTCTGATAATAATAATAATAATATAGTAATATTAGTATAATAATACTATTTTAATAAGTTGACAAATAAAAAACTAGGCTTTTGTTATTTCTATAATTTGAAATTATGTTATGAAAAAATTATAAAATGTTTAAACTGAAAGCATTATATGTTTTGTTATTAACAAACTAAATTCTACATAGAAAAAAGTTAATCAACATTAATTAAAAACATAAGGTAAAACTCATAGAAACAAATGAGAATATAAAAATGGAGGTTTGGTTATAAAAAGGGTGACTATTATTATTTTGTAAATTTGGGGCCCTAAAATTAACTGATTAGAGAAGGGGCCTGAGGCCAATGCTTCAAAATCAAAAGGGTAGGCACGCCTCTGATTAATATCGTGGCTCTTCTATCACCAGTCCTTAGTGGGGTGATCAAAAGTTCTTTGTGTCACAATACCGGAGAAGGGGCTTCGCTTCTTTGGTGGCCAGAAGATGGTGATGAAGATCAGTGAAAGGCAATGTCGGTTTGGGTGGCTCTATCGTGTGAAGTTTAAGGTGGTCCGGCAATGAAGCTCGAGCAAATCGTGGATTTTCCGGCAGCATGGCGTCACCAGTTATCCATCTCACGCAGCGGCGCGTGTAGACGCGTGAACCCAAGCTCGGTGAGTACGAGCATGTAACGACGCGTGTTAAAGCTTCTCTACATGTCGAACGCGTGTCCCGCTGAAGTGGCACTCGAGGTTGTGGAACAAGTCAATAGATTGGGACTGGGCATCTAAATCTCTAATTATATGTCGAGTCTGTAAATGGTGGATAATGGACCATGTCTTTTACTTCAATTGTACCATGCCCATTCGTTTTTTTTTTAATATAAAAAATGTTGACAAAAAAAAGTGGTATTTTGCTAACAATATCAACAGAATTATATAGCTAAAATGTGTCCACATGGAATACAACAAATTCTAAAGACACCTTGACATGTTCTTGAATGTTGTCATTATACAACATTGCATTTAAATAATTCATCTATGTACTTTTATGATCTTTGAATGTGTTTATGCTTTGTTTAGTTAGGTCGAAAAACATTCTATCAAATGTTGTTGGATTTCAAATATGATCAACGCTAAGTCCTTATGAAAACTATATGATAGCTTTTGTCAACAAAAGAAAAAACTATATTGATAGCATTTATTACTTTAAACATATTCTAACATAATATATATAATTTTTGTAATATTAATATATTAATATTGTTTTGATGTTTAATTATGCAGTAACATATATTATATGTAGTTGAAAATCACTTTTTATTTTAATAAAAATGCATAGATAAGTGAGTAAGTTTTGGAATAAACGAAAAGCATTAAACCATAAAATCATTTTACTGACCCACTGCTTTTAGAGTTATATAAAATATACGTCACCATGCCGAGATACTTTAAATAACTTTATTTATGCATTCATATATCTGTTCAGCCAGTATCTCATTATTATTTGAAACTATTTAATTAGACAATTTTTGTCATTTTGTTAATTTTTTAAAAATAAATTTATATCTATGAGATTGTATTGAATTTAGAGTTTGAAGTGATTTGAGTTTTAGAAGATTTTCAATGAATTAGAGAGTTAAATATGATTTTTGTTAAATCACTTTAAAATCACACCTAAAATTATAAAATTTTAAATATTTTTTTAATTAAGAAATTCAATGCAAACACTCTAGAATGTTTATATATAATAATCACTTTTTATTACTCCTCATCGCGTCACGTCAACAAATTAGGGATTCTGAGATCACCACGTGGCATGATAGGCAAATACGCTGCATTTTCTTACGTGATCTGTGTATTCCGTTTGGGCTGCAATATAACCAGACTTTATTATAACATCTTCCCGTCTAACCCGTTAGTCAGATCCCCGTAGATAAAATGCAGCGTTATCGGTTAGGGTTACACAAGTTTTCTCTTTCACCTCTCCAATTCTCTTACCTTCTCAAACGATCTTTCGTCTCTTTCATCACACCACCAAAAGATAGCAGATACCAATTAAAGAAGAGCTTTTCCTCACTGTCAACGTCCTCAAATAATACCACAAGATGACATGTATCCTTCTCTCACATAGCAAAAATTATTTATTTTGTTTCTAATGGGTTATTACACGAAAAGTTATTTCTAGGTTTGAATATAGATTGGGCCGCACTAATATAATCTTGGCCCGTTACACGACTTCGCTTTGTAGACGTGAAAGCCGAGGATCCTTTTTTAGGATCGTCGTCTCCATCGAGTTCTGATTTAGTCTAGCATCAACAGAGGTTCTGCAAGTTTCAGATATACGGGTTTGAGTTTTTGTTAGTAATCGGTGTGTCTATGTCAGTTCATGTCGTTTTGTTCTCAATTGATCTCTTCACATGCCTTACAAGCTGCATTCATTCATCATCATTAATGAGGTCTTAACTATTATTACAAATTTAATGGTTTTTATCCTTTTTTTAAGTGGTGGATCTACACCTATAAAAAGGTAAGGCATCATCTCATGAGAATCATCCTCACAATAACAATTTTTATAGAAAGGTCTTTCTCTATATAATGGCTTACTCCTCTGTTCTACTTGCTGATTTGAAGGCTGGGGGCCGTTGTTCTTCCACCGTGGAGGTGAGGCTTCTCAGATGATGGTAATTATTGATATAAAATAAAAAATTTAAAATATTAACAAAATTGAATTTTAAAAATAGAATTTAAATTAAAAAATATCTTGCACATGGTGCAGAAAAACACCTAGTATAAATATATGAAATAAGTAAAATTAATATAAATAATAACATTAACAAAATCTATAATAACATTAGTAATTATTCTCTTGAAATTAATGCTTAAAATTCGCCTAGGCGTCCGTGTAGACATCATAATATCCGTCTAAATGCTATTATGCGTCCGAATTATATAATTCCACATAATATACTGTATAAATGGAAAACAGAACGTTCAACTACTGTACAACTTCTAAACTCCGCCTAGACAAACGCCTAAACCGTAGTTTATAACACTGGATTATAGCGTATAATCTTAAAAAGATTCCACCTTGCGATCTAAATCTTTATTCCTACTCTTTCGGAGTTAATGTCAACATTGTTTATTGATTAGGTTTTCCTTTGTACATGTGTTTCGGAGACCGTGAAAGCAAGGAATTGCTCACTTGCTCACTAACCAACAACACAAACACAAAATCCGTACTGTGATTCAGCTGTTCTTGCAACGAAGCCAAAACTCTCTACCGTAAGTTGCATCAAAACTGAAACATCATCGGTTAATGGGTCTACAAGAAGTAGTGTGTCATCAAGGGAAGAAGTAGAATAAGATGCAGATCATTCAGAGGTCTTAGTAAGTAATCTAAGTGACACTGAAACAGAATGGGTAGAACAAGAAGAGGCCAGTGTTTACATCACATTCAGAGCTTTACCAGACGAACACCCGTTCGTTTCAGGTATTTAAAAAACATTACTCTGTATCTTGCTAATAAAGCCTTTATAAATAAAAAAACAAAAAAACATTACTCTTTCTCTTCATGATTTTTTTTTGCAGGAATGAGCTTGGATGTTGGACGAATAGTTTTGGTCTTGAAGGTTTCTTTTTTTTTAAAAATGGGTTGTTTTGTGGATGGAGTCTATCAGAGCTACTATATTATATGTTTCCACTTTGAATTGCATATTGTGGTATGTCCATTGTTCTATTTTGTTTTTCAGGTAAAATGGCTTCTAACTTTCTCTTCCAATGATTCTGAATCAAACCCCGGTCTGTCAAGGAATAACTTATACTCAGTGGAAGCAAAGAATCGTACTTGCAGAAACTAAGAATTTTATTCCTAGAACTCATTCTCTTTTCTCCAATTATTACTGTCACACAGACAAGTAGTTACAGTTGGTCAAACAATAACAATCCTTTAGCTATACCATTTCCAAATATTGGGTTTCATAATAAGTAGCGTTTAACGCATCTGTTATAAACAAATTATTATGAAAGACCAATGTATTATCCTCGCATAACAAACGAAGATGAAGATTATTGCATATCAGGCAAATTATGGAAACTTAGAACTCCATGCGAAACAGGCAAACAGAGGCGTCCATGGTTAGATGTGAAGTATCTCTCTCACGAGACACTTAAAAACTTCAGCCATCATTCATTGACAAGTATATCTAAAGGTATTGGTAGTCTATCATGTGTAACTTTTTTAAAAAGAAACCATTAATCAATGTTGACAAGATTACACTCTTCATCTATATTTTTGCGTCCTTGTAGAACATTGCTATTTAAGGCATCGACATGTTCGATTTTAAAGCTTATATGAAACTTCCATATATTGTATCATGTTTGGCATACTGTTACTCATACATAAATTTCAGCATGATTATCTCCGCGCACACGGAAGCTCCTGTGATCTACTAAATCGACACAAATATTAACAAGAGATTGGTAACTATTAACATTTTATTATAAATACTTACTGATACTATGAGAATAAGTTGCCTATGGAAATGGAATACTGTATTTTTGTTTTGTCATGTTTATACAGACGGATCTAAAACGTTCTTTTGAGTTGATAAATGGGAAACATAACTCAACATTTTAAATGGTCCAACTCCTATTTGAGAGCTAGGACATCTTTTCAAAATACGTTTGACGAGCTTATATTGTTCCTCTTTTATTGGTGATTCCACTTAAGATTGCAATGCTCTCTAAAAATAAAGTTTCGAATTTGGTGAATTCAGAAGTTGAAAGAGAGTAACTAACTTAAAAAGCAGAGTATTACAGCAAATACATTAATCTGTGATGGCACGTATGCTTCCAAGAGCCAAAGCCTAGATTATCCCAACCCCAAATACAATAGTCGACGAATGGCCGAGACAAAGCCATCCAAGCAGAGCCTGTTTTCAAGAACCATATGTTAGTTTAAGAAAACCAAAAGGCTGACTGATTCAGACAAAAACTCTTGTACAGAACCAACTGCAACAAACATCACTTGACTTTTCAGATCATGTGCAGACATGTTCTTAGCTAATATTCTGATGTATGATAAAAAGTTTGACAAGCAATGCAAGCATAATGATTCTGCATTGTTCAACCAATGACACATGGAGCAAATCTGAGAAAGACGGAACAAACTAAACATATAGAGAACAATAAAGACAATCAATCAAGTCTGCAAATTGCCCAGAGAAGAGAAAGTTTTGCCTAGCAATCTAAGCATAATGATACAGTGTTGTTCAACTAACTAGATATGGATCAAATCATTGGCAAGTCCAAGTCCAAAATAACGCGCTATGCTTCAGAACCAAGTCTAAGACTTGCTCAGAGAAGGATCAAGAAAATGTGAAGAGCTTCAATGCAGTTGGGATGCTTCGTCTTTGCGTAATCCAAAAAACATCAGACTTTCTTTTTTTTTTTATTTTTTTTTAACCTAAGGATGGTCAATTCAAAGTTGACATCATTGTCACCATTTTTCGGATACGTTAGAAACTGGAACTTTTTTAATTTGTTTTTTTTTCTTTCTTAATAGAATGTCATCAATAATAACGTTACTGGAGAAGAAGATTTCAAGAGGAGAGAGTGAGAGACAAAGACCAAGAGTGAGAAGAATAACAATAGGCGTTGGTAGATAACCCGAATCCCGATATCAAACGAAAACACTTTAATCAAAAATTCACTTTAGGACATAGATTCTTAGTTTCTAATTACCTACAATTCACTTTATGCACACACTCTAGAATACATACAAGCCTGATTTTCTCGGCTACAACCGCAAAATATCGGATTTTTCCGCCAAAACCGCAAAATCATGTTTTACCGCCAAAATAGAAAATCATAAAATTGAGTTATTCGGCCAAAATCACAAAATTGAGTTATCCTACTAAAATCGAAAAATCATATTATCTTGCAAAAAATGGCAAAATCAAGTTTCTCGCAAAACAAAAAATTAGACTTTCCTGCCAAATGGCATTTTCCCACAAAACTATAAAAATGCTTTTCAAGACAGAACTTTAAAATCACATTTTTCCGCCAAAACTTCACAAATCAACTTTCACGCCAAAATCGTAATAGTGATTTTTAAGATAAAATGGTAAAATCACATTTTCCCACTAAAATTGCACAAATGCATTTTCACGCCAAAATCGTAAAATCATATTTTCATGTAATAATCATATTTCTAAAGAATCATGTTTTTTCCGCCGAAACAGGAAAATCGCAACATTAAGTTTTTCTACAAAACCACGAAATTGAGTTTTTTTCAACAGGAAAAATCACATTTTTCGCTGAAACCAAAATTAAGTTTTCTCACCAAATCTACAAAACAGCCGACCACACTACCATTGAGATAATGAGGAACAATGAGAGATTATATTTCATAGATTTCAATTTCCGTTCGCATTTTCCACCAAAATTGGAAAAATCGTGTTTTTGTGAAAACCATAAAGTGTGTTTTGGCCATAACCGCAAAACTAAGTTTCCCGTGAAAATCGCATTTTTCTCGAACAAAATTCAAAATTAATTTTAGATATATTTATGAGAAATACTCTAAGTTAACACTAGATGTTTTTTAATCACAAAATATCTCTAAGGATCAAAATGACCAAAATAGATTTCGTTAAAGAGGTAAAATACACGCTTTTTTATTTTTTTTGTCAGAAGGTAAAATTACCCTCTATACCTTTAGAGTTTAGATTTGGGGGTGGGGTTTGGATTTAAATTATAATTTAAAAATATTTTGGATTTTCAAATAAAATTTGAAAGAAGAAATTTCGTAAAAGAAAAGTTTAGAATTATTTTTGAAAAATGAATAAAGTTTTTTTTTGAGAAAACTTTATTTTTATTTGTTAGAATAATTTCATGCATGTACTATGTTAGTACTACGGAAACACTCTCTGAACTTCTAAACTTCATTGATGGTATTTGGTCGGCTTGTGGGCAAGAAAGGATTGTTGTGTTCAGCACGAACCACTTGGAAGCACATTGAGTTGTCTTAATTAGGAGAGGAAGAATGGATATGCACATTGAGTTGTCTTAATACACTTATGAATCTTTCAAGATTCTTGCCGAGAACTACCTGAATCTTGATAATCATGATGATGATCCTTTGTTCAAGAATATTAGGTCTTTATTGAAGGAGACAACGATTTCTCCAGCTGATGTAGCAGAGAACTTAACGACAAGAAACCACAAGGCAAATGTTGATGGATCCTTGATTAATCTGATTAAAACTGTGGAGGAAAAGAAGAGCAGTCAGAGTCAACATGATTAAGACAAGAAGAAAAACAAGTTTAGATTATTTGGTTGATCTTTGACTCCACTAAGTTTGCAATGTTTTAGTTTAAATGATATTTCACTTCTATAAGAATAAAATCTGCTACTTTGAATTTAGAAGTCGAAAGAGACTAGAGACTAACTAACTTAAAAACAGAGTATTACAACAATACATTAATCTGTGATGGCACGTGGGCGGTATGCTTCCAAGAGCAATAGCCTACATTGTTCAGTATCTCCACTTATACTCTTGACTAAAAGTGAGATACAATCAAATCCTAAAACCACATCTTATACAGCTTATAAATTCTTATTTAAAACATGAAAATATAAAATTTCAAATAAACAAATGATGATTTGTAGTTTTTTATTTGCATTGGTTATGCAGGTTTTAGCTTTTAGGGACATAACGCCCCAGGGACCCTGTTCACATCCTCCTCATTCCAAAAGTGAGGGATGCAGTGGCGGATGCAACATAAAATTATTGTGGGGGCAAATTACACATAAATATAAAAACTAAGTTTAGAATATAATTTTAGTAAAATAAAATTTTAGTAAAATAAAACAGCTAAAATTTGGGCATGTTACAAAGAATTTCAAATTTTCGTGGGGGCAAGTGCCACCAACTTAATGCACTTAGATTCACCACTGGAGGGATGGCCTAACTGGCCTCTAAAGGTATCTAATTCACTTACACCTCTCAAAGTTGAACCCCTAAATGAATCCAGCATATGCTAAGATTCAGCTAAATGCATGAAAATTGTTGGATTGGAGATCTCATTAAGACATAAGCTAAGATTCAGCTTAATAAAGTGTATGGTTATGTTACTGCAGGCTGAAGAAAGGCACATCGACATCTTTGGCCGCTTTCTCTACACTGCCAGGCTTGTACAAAAATAAGAAGGCATATATGAAGGTTTTAGAATTGTGATCAATGATTGTCCACAAGGCTGTATGTATTACCAAATTAGCTCTATTCAATTTGCAGTTTCACATTTAACACATAAACAAAGGAACATCTGCTTATTGATGCTAATCACTTTCGTGTAGGTTTTTTTTGCAGGCCAGTCGGTGGATCACGTTCATGTTCATCTCATTGGAGGACGCCAAATGAACTGGCCTCCTGGCTAAAAAATATCTCATCTACCAATTATTGTTCTCCTGCTTATAAAAGGAACCGTCTTGAGTTTTCTATTGCTTCTTCTATCTTTATAAATAAAAAAAGCTTGGGACCTAACTTTGTATGATCGTTATGGTAAGAAAACCTTGTTTTATGTTTTGAAGAGAACATTTGATTATTCCCTTGAAACTTTTGAGAAATCAAAATTTAGAAAGCCCTCCTTGAAAGAATACTATAGAAGTTCATGAGCATCTGCATATTTATTATAAAGGGCTTGGTAGTGGTCTTTGCTATTTTCATATGTATATATTGTAGTCCTTCTTTTGGTTTGCAACTAAAGATTTGTTTCTTTTCATCTCATCCGGAGAGATAAGAATCAACGATTAGTTTTTAGGTTTTTCGAAAAATAGAAATGTTTTTAGTTATATTTTAAGAATTTATGTAGTAAAATTTATAAATTCTTATTTAAAACAAGGGTTATTTGCAAATTTGACTCAAAACTCAAAGTCAAATACAAAACTAACCTCTCTTTTTTGTCTTTTCTTTTGTCCACGCATACTATTCTTCGTGGGTTACTTTCGTTTGAGTTTCTGGGTGGTTGGAGAAGACTATGTGTGCTTAGGAAGTCATCTCACTAGTTAAAGGTATGAAATTGATTTTTTTTTCAGATTTGTTCGCGTCGACAACTTACCTGTAAGTCGTCTGGCTGAAGAAGACTTACGGGTAAGTCTTCTAAGCAGA
>CAJHQP010005265.1:0-47443 GCA_905132765.1 Moricandia arvensis | reverse complement strand
CGTTAACGGCGATTTCACGGGCTATATCTTGCGGGTGAAGACGGTGGTCGAGACTAAACGTGCTCTCAACTAATGGTGTGGCGAGATATTAAAGCAGGTTCAATGCTAAGAGTTTTTTTTTTTGAATAAATAAGGAGCGAAACTTGTTTTAAGGTATGCAAAATCACTAGGTTTTCCCTTTAATCTAATCGGCCCTTGATGGGCTAAAATTAATGCGAATGGAAATCGGGTCATTACAAACACTGAAAAGACTAAGTTCCACAATGCGTTGTCAAAGAAAAAGAAAGTTGCGAAGAAACCCAAACTGCTCTTTAACCTCGCTCCACCCATGGAAACTGAAGTGGATCAAGAATTGCTCAACCAGGTGGTGACACCAATGAACGAGACAGCAGACACCATAACTTGCGTGGAAGAAACCAGAAGGAACCCTAAAATGAGACACAACCAGTAGAGAACGATAGGAAACAAACATGCCAAACTAATACTAAAGAATCCAAGCAAGTAGCCTTGAAACAAGAATCGGAAAGCGCCAATACAAAGCCACGTGCCATTAAAAATCCACAAGCACGCAGCTGCACTGGAGAGAGCCCAACCAAGACCTGAAAGCCAACCTCCTCCGCACATGCGCCTAAGAAAAACCTAGCTTCCCAAACTGAGGGAGATCGAGAGACCCCTCGCTGTCAAGACCCAAGACAAAGAGAGATGAATAAGATCTACACCCTACTATGACAGACCTGTGAGATAGCCGGACGAGCAGCTCAATAAGCAGAACCACAATGGAGGAGAGATCATAAACAATAATACGCTGCCATCTCCAGTTGTAGAAATTGGCACAAAAGACCAAGAATATTTTCGATCTCACAACTACTAAGGGACTGTTCGTTTCTCCATCTGTCATTTCCATCCGGATGATCCATTTATATGATCCATCTAGATGATTCATCCCAAATTTTAGGGGTTGTTCGTTTTTCCATCTAAATAAGCCATCTAGATGAGTCATCTGAATGGATTTTATGTTCGTTTCTTTTTTTCTATTTCCATCTAGATGAGTTAAATAAACAAATTAACAAATATACCCCTATCTTGATTTAATCATTTGTTTGATACTAATTTTAACTTAACTAATTTTTATTATTTAGTCTAAAATATATTTACACTAAATAAACGTGTTTTTACGGTTTTAGCGGGAAAACATGTTTTTCTCATTTTGCAGGAAAACAAATTTACGATTTTGGCGGAAAAACATGTTTAATGGTTTTGGCGGGAAAACACGTTTTGGCAAGAAAACACGTTTTTTTGCTGTTTTGGCGGGAAAACACATTTTGCGGTTTTGGCAGGAAAACGTGTTTTTACGGTTTTGGCAGGAAAACGCGTTTTTGCGATTTTGGCAAGAAAAACACGTTTTTTGCGGTTTTAGCGGGAAACGCGTTTTTGCGGTTTTGGCGGGAAAACGCGTTTTGCGGTTTTGGCGAAGAAAACTCGTTTTGCCAAGAAAATACGTTTTTTTTTGCGGTTTTGGCGGGAAAACACATTTTTGCAGTTTGACGGGAAAATGCGTTTTTGCTGTTTTGACGGGAAAACGCGTTTTTGCGGTTTTGGCGGGAAAACACGGTTTTGGCGAGAAAACTCGTTTTGGCAAGAAAATACGTTTTTTGCAGTTTTGGCGGGAAAATACATTTTTGCGGTTTGGCGGGAAACACGTTTTGTGGTTTTGGCGGGAAAACATATTTTTGCAGTTTTGACGGGAAAACGCGTTTTTTGTTTTGGCGGGAAAACACGTTTTTGTGATTTTGGCCGAAAAACGCGTTTTGCGGTTTTGGCAAGAAAACTTGTTTTTACGGTTTTGGCAAGAAAACTCTTTTTTACGGTTTTGACGGGAAAACGCGTTTTTACGGTTTTGGCGGAAAAAACATGTTTTGCGGGAAAACATATTTTACGGTTTGCGGTTAAACGAGTTTTTACGGTTTGGCGGTAAAAAAACATTTGCGGTTTTGGCGGGAAACTGCGTTTTTGTTATTTTTGCCGGAAAAAATGTTTTTTTTTCGTTTTGGCGGGAAAATATTTTTTTTGTTTTAGCGGAAAAAATGTATTTTTTATTTTAATAGGAAAATACAGTTTTGTAATTTTTCGTGAGTGAAAAATGATATTAGCTTTAAGCTTATAATTTGTTAAATGTATAAAGGTATAATAGACATTATACCATTTTGACAGAATGATCTCCATCCAGATGGTCCAAATTGGTTGAGCTGGATGAACTTTAAAATTAAGCCTAAAATTTTAAAGTCATTTAGATGAGTCATCCAGATGGATTGTATTTTTAGTGTCTAAATAAACAAAACTCTCATCTCTATCCAGATGATTCATTTGGATGGTGAAACGAACATGCCCTAACCCTAAAATCCAACCGACAAACGGCTCACTCCGACACTAGAGAGAGAGTGTGTTAACTTTTTATTATATATTTTCTAGATATAATCGAAAACAACATAAAGATTGTGTACTGTGATGTGGAAATGTTTGTTGGGTCTAGGAAAGAAAGAATATATTTGTTTGAAAACAGCTGAATGTTTACTTTAAGTAAAATAGAAGTTTGTTTGAAGGAAAAAAAAGTACAAAGGAAATATAACTTAAAAATAAGAAAGTTTCTTCGCAGAACTTGGGATCCATGTTTAGGTTTGCTATACAAGGAAGACATGCCTTATAAAGAAAAATGGACGTTGCAGAATAAGAAAACAAAGAGAGCTTTGTTTGCTTCTATGAGCAAGCGTTTGGTGTCATTGCTGCCCGTTAGATGCTAATGAACTTTGACAGATTTGACGAATGGAATTCTAGGCTCTAGGGGGTTATAGATTACAATTAGCTTATCCTAAAGAATTCTTCTAATACAAAGTAACGGTACTTTAGGAGGATTATGCTTGATTTATGCATTAGCAAATTAGTTGTATTTTTTTATTCTAGTGAACTGAAACATAAAACTTTTGTCTTACTTATTTTCTAAACTTTACTCTACTCTCATCCGCACTTTCAATTGATATCAAAACAGATTCTTGATAGTCATTTACTCTTGTTTCGGGTATATTAAAGATGATGATAGAAACGTGTTCAAGAACTGGGACAGAGTTTGAAATCAGAATGATGGAGGCATATCAAGAAAAGACGTTTATGACAAGACCACTTGATTCATCGAATTATTGATATTGGAAGGTTTGTGTGCAAACTTTTATCAGTGGTCTTGGTGAGATTTTTGAAACTCAATTGAGGTTGGTTGGAATCAAGATTTAAGCTCTTAAGCCGAGATATCAATAGAGCGCTGCAGAGAAGGAGGGTGTATATTGCAACTCTAAAGCAAAGACTGCAATTTATAATTCTATTAGTGCAAACTAGTTCAAGCTAATTTTTGATACGCATCAGCTCTGAAGGTGTTGAAGAATTGGAGAACTTATTTAAAGGTACTAACAGTGTCAAAAAATTAAATTAGATATGTTAGCATCTAGATTTGAGAATTTAACGATGTATAAAAAAAATGTTGCTTAGTTTCGTGTTAAGTTGTGTAAACATCTAATCAATGTTTCGTGCAACATAAATATATAATATATGTAACATTAATATGCAAATATTCAACCGAATATATTATCATAATTTTTTTCTTATATTTAGAAAATAACATATATTATATAAATAAATGATACATAATACAAATATAAATACATTAATATATATATATATATATCAAGTTATAAAAATCTCCTTATTCTGTCACTTATGCCCCTACAAACATCCTAATCATGCCGCTTTTCCATAATTTTTAAATATTTATTAACTGATCATCATTTTCAATTTTTTTATTATTTACACTAATCATTTAAAATATTAAAAAACCAAAAATAATTTTAATCCTTATTTCATTATCTATTCAATAATTTAACAACAATCTGATTTTGAAAATGGGAAATTAATTATTGGTTAATTTCATAATTAAAATATGATTTATATATATAATATATATATATATATTATATATTAAATTTAAATTTAATTTATATTTAAATTTGTTTAGTGATTTAATTTAATTTTTAGGTGATCTAAATTATGGCTGTTGAAAATTACAACCTTGTGAATTCTTAATTTCTGATCTCAAATACATTAGAATTTTGGATTCTGAACATTAATTTAGTTATATTTCTATTATTAGATAGTTAGATTAAACTTTTATATAAATATAAGTACATGGAAATCAAAATATGATAGTCCTTTTTTAACCATTTTGCGTTGATTTTACTTTTGTTTGCTGATTAAACTGAAATGAAAAAACCATTTTTAAACACGGTTTGGATTGGTTAAAATCAGTTTAAATTTTATAATAAAATTAATATGTTTGTTCAACCCATTTCGTGTTAATAGATGTTTGTATGTTTGACGGATAAACCCGCAAATGAATTCAAATTATAAGACATCAACCATAATCTGATCCACTATACAAATAAATCATATTCACATTAGCAATTTTTTTTATATTTATCAGGTAAAAATTATTAATTTTAATATTTAAGCTTTAAAATTAATTTTAAATTCAAATAAAATGAAGCATGATGTAAAATCCATGAAGTTTTGTTATTTGTGGCATAATTATTTAAAATTAATTTTTTAATTTGTGAAATTGTTTATATTATACGTTATTTAGTTATATTTATTATCTAATAATATGATTTAGCTACTCTTATATCAGCATATAAATATTGTAAAATTTTCATTTTCTTATTGGTTAAATCAAATTTTCAGTTTTTAGTAAAATCAAATTGATTTTAGTAAAAGTTCCAAATTTATGTAGCTAGTTAAAAGTAAAAATTTATGAGCATATTTTATATTTAAAAAAAATCAAAAAAATTATTCTTTTTTTTGTTTTAATCTTAGATATATATATATATATATATATATATATTTGAAATATATATATTTTTATGACGAAGTTTAGTATGATAAAATTAACTTCAGTTAAATATTCATGCTTGATTGATTTTTAATGTCTAGTATAGATAACGAAAATATAATTTTTTATGGATATTTGGTGGAAAAATATTGAGTTGAACAAATTATGATATGGAACAGATTTGACATATATTTAGTAAAATTTATTAAGTCATTATTTAAAAAAAATTAGATATTGTCCGGAAACAACCGCTTTATGTCTGTAATATGAACACAAAGTTTTCAGCTTGGTTGAGAGTCTTAGATCAGTTTGTTTTGTTGATGACAAAAAAAAAAATTTAGTTAGATTTGAAAAGAGTATTTTTAGGAAGTAGATGGCTGACAATATATCAAAAGTTGTCGTTATGTATAATTAAAGTGTTTAACAATGGAATATATTAAATACGAAATAATGTGTAGGATATGTTTTAGACTTTAATCTATAGTTATAGTTTTTTTTTATAATATCTTTCACTTTGACGTATACTTTAAATAGTTTGATCTTCCAAAACATAAAAATTTATTGAAAACTATATAATATAATTTAAAACACAAATTGAATTGACGAACAACAAATAACAATATTACTCTATTAATAACACCAAACAAATGGAAAGAATTATAAAATATACAAGACAAGTTTGATCTTTTTCATGTTTCAACAAACCTACAGTAATGGAGAGAAGAGAATTTCACTAATTTTCTTCCATTTTGTCTGGTCATGAAGAGTAATTAAGAAAAAGAATAATAGAAAACTACCCCCAAAACTTAATACATAATATTTTTTAATAAATTCATTTTGTAGAATTAGAAAAAAATGAAAGATAAAAAATAATACAATAAACATTTACCAAAAACATAGTATAACTTTTCTTGACAACAATAACTAAAATAAGAGGTTCTTAGTATAACTTTAACCTAGTGAAAAGATATTATACAAGAATTTTGTGAATAAAAGAAAAAATTCATAAGATCAAATGAGAAAAATCCATTTGTGATATTGATTTTTAATTCCATCAAATTTAAGTCAATGATAAAATGAGTGAAGCTAATTGAAGTTTTCCCTTTTTTCCTCACCAACTTCAGACTTAGATAAACTCAAAGTTTGATGAAAACCAAATTAAAACAGATAAAACATTATAAAGAAACAATAAAATTTAAAATAATACAACAATTACAATTTACTGAAATAAATAATATAAAATAAATAATACAACAAAAATACACATCATTAAAAAATTAAAGGAAAATTTATAAGAATACAAATTAGGAGAATCCATTAACGTTATGTTTAAGTTTTCTCAATGTAAGATCAACAAAAATTATAAGAAAAAGAAAGAATCTCAAAGGATTTTTTTAATCATTAAATTCAAATTAAGGGAACTAATAAGATACACAAATAAACATAACAAATTAAATAATTAAAACAAATTCTGAAAATAGAATATAACAAATAAAACAATAAACATAAGAAAAAATGCATGCTATAAATAAGAGATTAAATTTATTGTAACTAAATTAATTTATTTTTAAAAGTAATTATGTCATAAATTACAAAAGAAAATCAAAGCTTAATTTGTATATTTATATGAAAATAAATATTATACATTTGCACAGTCGAATAAGAGATTCAATAACAACCTTCCAATGTACACATAAGAGCAGAAATAAATGTAGATGACTTAAAATAAAAAAACATATCAGAAGATTTATCCTACCAAAATAAAATAGAACATATCCATTAAAATGATCTAAACAATCGAATTATAAAATTTAATTAACCGCAACAAAGAGGTTAAATATCCTAACATAGAAAAAAATAACTGAAATGATGATAAAAATAAATACGAACAATCACAAAATTATAATTCATACGTCATGTAACTAAATATTCCAAACAAAAATAAATTTCAAACAAAATATACAATTTCTTTTTTGCGTGAAATGTGGAGTAACCCTAGTATATCTAATAATAACACATTAACTATGATAATGCAAACCGTTAGACTATATGTTCTAGTTTACAAAACAGTTTGATTGATAGAACTCTAAGAAAAAACATACAAGAACCATTAGACTGCGAATCACATTCCAGTTGGTTCGAGCCAGAGATCCTCCAGGCGCAATCATTAAATGTCAAATTTCTTTTGGAATGACAATTTATTAAACATTATGTTGTCCGTGATTGGGTAAATAATGGAGAGTTCCAATTGGCTGCGTATTGGAGACTCGGGGCGAAAGAAGGGATGGCTGAAAGGATTGTTTCTTCAGTGTTTAAAGAGTGGTCTTTTATGTCAAATTATGAGTTCAGTCTTCTGGGTCGTATCTGTCTGGTTTGGAGATCGAATGTTCGTGTAACACCGGTTTTTAAAGGTCTCAGATGATAACATGTTCAGTTTTGATGGAAGGAGTGGAAGAAGAAATTTTCTGCTCGTTTGTGTATGCATTTAATCTTACGGAAGGTAGACGTGAGTTGTGGGATAATCTGCAAAACCATCGTGACTCTATATTGTTCTGAAAAAACTGTGGGTAGTTACTGTGATTTTAATGAGATTCTTCAAGGAGATGAGCATTCATGCAATGATGCACCAACTAAGCCTCCGGGGGCTAGAGATTACAAGAAGTGGGGAAACATTGTTCCCTATTAGATGGTGTAACAAGCGAACCAAAGGATTGATTTGTAAGAATCGATGAATGTGTGGCTACATAATTACTCTCAGGCCTATAGTGTATTCGAAAGTGGAGGGTTCACTGATCACTTAAGGTGTTGGATAGTGCTTGATATGAGAAAGCCGCAATTGAAGAGGCCTTTTAAGAATGTTAAGTACACAGGGAATTTGCGTGGATTATGACCATGAATGATTGATTCTGGAGAACAATTGTTTCACTCCACATTTGCATTGTTTCGGTTTTCAAAAAAGTTGAAATCTCTGAAACCTATTGAAGGGCCCCAACCCAGCTGCCTAAGCCGCGGTCGATGTCCTTCATCGTTCTGGCCACATCCTGGTCGAGTCTCTCATTTTTCGTCCTTATATATAATTTTACTTAAAAGTGAGGGCTATCTTAGATCTTAACTTACGACCAACTTAGTCATTTCCTAGCTTAGATCATTTCTAACAATAGGCAGCAAAATATTCTCTATTAACCATTGATTTTGGTTTTGATCACACTTTTGGAAAATGTCTCATACCATTCTCCAAATTGTAACGCTTCTATGAACGTCATATACTGTGTTTAATTATATACCTTAATCCCCTTCATAGTAGAATACCCCAATATCATGCTCTTACATTGAACATGGAGAACATAACGAGTTTTATCTTTCCTTTCCCTTAGGTCGGATTCACCTTGGAATTGTATGTCCCATCCGAACTAAGCTAAGAATATTTCCTTGACTTACACTGAGTCCTAGCTTATCCATCCGATCACACTCGTGTATTAATCATGTAATGTTTCCCTTATACCAGCTTGAACATTTCCAATTGCTCACTTATTCTGAACTGTCTCCAAGGAGTATTTATCTCCAGTAGAGTGCTTATCGTTTTCCAACCGCTTCCACTCTCTTGTTTAAGTACTACCCCTTCTGGTTTTAAGGTTCTTGCACTTGGAGAGGGAATCTTGTCTAAGATGGTTCGTATTGGAAATTCTCCATTCTCAAGCACGACACTCTATCTCACCTCAACTCCTACATGGCTAACCACAACTAAAGGTTTTGTAATCATCTCAGTCTTTATGAATTGATATCGGTTTGAAATTAACTTCTCCGAGCATTGTCCTTAATAGGAACAAGCATGCTCTGATACCAATTTGAGGGGCCCCAACCCGGCTGCCTAAGCCGCAGTCAATGTCCTTCATCGTTCTGGCCACATCCTGGCCGAACCTCTTATTTTTTTTGCCCTTATATATAATTTCTCCTAGAGGCGAGGGATATCTTATACCTTAGCTTACAACAAACTTAGTCATTTCCTAGCTTAGATCATTTCTAACAATACATAGTGGAATATCCTCTATTAACCATTGATCCATAATTTGGAACTTGTCTGGTCCAATTGTCTATGCCGTGGTTAGTTCACTTACCAACATTCAGCTTATAGAACAATCCTTGGAACGGTTCATGTCACACTGATCCGAGGTTCCATTTCCCTAAACCCTTCTACCAGCATCCTAAAAGATACTAATCTATCCAAGTAATTGCTACGTCATACCTTTGCCACATACACAGAGCTTGTTAACTCATCGGTCCAGCTGATCCAACTGACTGAGGTAGTACATTCAGCTCATCGATCTGCCACACTTGAGCTGAGATAAGACCGATCTCTTCCCAGCTGACTGAGCTAGTACAATCCAGCTCATCAAGCTGGTACACTTGAGCTGAGCTAAGACCGAGCTGTTCCCAGCTACCATGTACTTTTTCCTGCGCTTATACACTTTGATCAGCTGCCTTGAACGCATTTCCATCTCCCTGTACATACATGAATCCTTCTTTTTCGTACTTAGCCATTCAACCAACCATCCACACAGACAAAGTAACCATTGAGAAGTCTTCATTCGCTAAAGACACGCATCTAGCCTATTCTTGACTGATGCACTGTCCGATCTCCCTTTATCCTACAGGATATTGTACTAAGTGCATCTTATGGACTAAAAATGCTCATCATATCCTAAGTCAATCAACCAACCACCCGACATGAACCAGAAATGATGAGTCTTCATCCTTACCTAACCGGCCATGGAATTGTATGCCAATCAAGTTGATATGTCTTGTTCCTATCAACCGATGTATCCTTTGGTCAAGTAGATCTGACACCTTGATCTATAATCTATGAATCAGGTCGTCCATACACAACCAATATCCCATTCCTTTGAGTCAATTCGTAATCAACCCAACTCATGAACCCTGACTCCTCATTGAAGTCTGGCCGATGCATCACATTCGGCTGTCCCTTCACATGGGCGAGAAATGTCTCTTTAATCATTGCTTCTTATTCCAACGTCCGGGACTTGCCCTCCATACGGTTCCTCATAACTAGGACCCCAGTATGGTCCTCCATGTGACAGATAAATGATTAACATCATGATCGGACCGAAGACCAACCCATGATCTGCCATGACTAACTATTTGATGTGTAGCATCTAACTATCGTCCCATATGGAGTAGTTAGATCAACTATGATCCTATCTTTTTCTCAAGGTCTTGGATCCTTATAAAATATCCCAATATATTGTCTTCAAGGGAGTATCATGCTCCATGATTGCTCCCACAAGAGACATATTGGTAATACGAGGAGTAAATATACATTGGTTACCTTGGATTGGATCATGTATGATCTCAAGTCTTCCCTTTATCTTGAAAGAACATGATCCTCCAACACACGCCTTTATGAAGACTTATAATTTTAATATCCATGATAATATCCCTTCATGGGTCGCACATCTCTGCCCTTGAACTCCCAGGAATCTGCCTTTCAACACACATTTGCGCTTAAAGCTGCCTTGGCCATGGAGAGTGAATTCCAGCCTTCTCTCTTCTCTCCTAATCATTTTCGTATATTCTAAGGCTCTGTAGAAGACCTTTGGGCGATGTCCACAATGATCAAAACCATCAATGGGTCGTGCATAACTTCCCCATTGATTGCCCACAAAACAGTCTCTTTCTTGCCTTCATGCGCATCTAGGCCGTGGATGGTTCAATCCGGCCATATACCCTTTTATTTCTGTGGTTCTTTGTGTTTCAGAGTGTAGGAGGAAGTCCTGGCGTGCCTGCAAACCTACGTAATTTCCCTCTATTTATAGGAGAAAGGAAAATTTCCTTTCTAAGGGTTGCACCTCTTCAGCATCAATTTTTGCCATTAATTTAATCAATGGTCCCCATCACACGCCTTGGTCCTGGCAGTTAACCAACCGACCTTGACCTGCCTCACTGTCCAACTTCAGTGTCAGACCACTCAGCTAGGTCAGTAGCCAACCAACTTGGTCAGCTAAGTTGAGTTGATTGCTAGCTTGGCTAGCTAGCTAAGGTAGTACTTTAGTTAGTGAGAGCTGATCAGTGAGTGTTCAGCTACTGTGAGCTCGCAAGTGAGTGCTCAGCTAGTGTGTAGCTGTTAACTCAGATATTACAGCTTGCCAAACTGATATTCACTTCTTCCAGCTAGTGTGAGCTGGTCCGTGAATGTTCAACTAGTGTTTTGCTGGTATTCAGCTGGTGTGAGCTGGTCAGCGAGTGTTTAAGTTGATAACTAAGCTTCTACAGCTCATCCAGCTCCTTTCCCTTAGCTTATTACATGTGGCTAATCGCCTTGGTCCATTCCCGACCTGGTTGAGCCACTCATGATCATTTCTGATCATTCTTTCATCATATCTTGTTCACAATAATTCCTTACGATCTGAATCAAGGCAGCCACGTTTTTCTACCTGCAAGGTCTAGTCCTTATATCAAGTTCTAGACCATTCAGCCCTTCCATTCGAACTTGGAAAGCTTGACCTTAAGTCAATCGACCAGCTTGCTTGTTCACTCATCCTAGGTCCATCCATCCAGTCCTTTCCAGGATCGGGGATGACCTATCCTCTGGAACATTGATCGGGAAAAATTGAAGTGATTTTCCAAGCGAGATAAAGAAGCATATGTTACTCTGTGTGAGGCACAGAATCAGGCTGTAACGCCCTGACCGCCCACGGTTAATGTGCCTCCCATGTACGCTCTCTTGGCCCGTGGCCCCATTCCGTGCGGCGGGCTGTGCGTTAATTTTCCAAGGCTTGAAAATCTTGTTTAATGTTCCTGAAATCATCATATGTCCTTTCCCCATGCTTGGTATCACTCACACAGTATCGCGAATCACTTCCCGATAGGTCACCCATCCTTTCATAACTCCAGCACAACCACGCTTAACTCTGAAGTTCTAAACAAATGGGTGACATAAAAGTTAAGCACACTTTGGTGACATAGATAGTCAAATCAATTCTCTTAAGCATTTACACATATACCAAAAATAAGGATGTTACAATTCACCCCCCCCCCCCACTCACAGAACACAATGTCCTCGTTGCACACCACAATAAGTTTCAAGACGCCTCTCAGGTCAGAACCGAGATGGCTATCCAGCTCTGATACCACTTGTAACGCCTCGACTGCACATGGCTAATGGTGCCTCCCATGTTTGCTATCTCGGCCCGTGGTCCCCATTCCATGCGGTGGACAGTGCGTTAATTTTTCCAAGGCTAAAAAATCTTGTTTATTGTCCCTGCAATAACCACATTACTTTCCTCATGCTTTGGTCTCACTCACACGGTATCGCTGATCACTTCCTGATAGGTCACCCATCCTTTCACTTTTCCTGCGCAAGCATGCTTAAATCTGGAGTTCTAATTGGATTGGTGATGAAAAAGGCAAACACACTTTGGTGACATAGGTAACCAAATCAATTGTCTTAAACATTTCTACATATATCAGAAATTGGGATGTTACACAGACATTGGTACATGCTACTGAGGAGCAATAATGGAGGAACTGGATGACTATATGTGGTGGATTCATATGTCAGAACTTAAAGAGGAGTTCTATAAACAAAAATCCTAGGTACACTAGTTGCATATGGGTGATTCTACGATGCTGTGAATCTTCGAGAAGCTCAGTATGCGATCAGGAAAATTGAGTGTGCTGATAGTCAAGTGGCAAACATTCATGAGATCATTAAAAGAGAAGCTAAGGAATATTTCCCAGACTTTCGTGGCTAACAACCATCTGATTTCGAGGGAGTATCAGCTTATTCACTTGAGAATCTGTGGAATACTCTTGTATGGCTGATGATAGTATAATTATGGGAAAGGAGGTGTCAGCTGAGGAAATTCAAAATGTTTTCTTATCTATGCTAACAAATAAATTGCGTGGTTTGGATAGTTTCATGAGCGAATTCTTTAAACTAGTTTTGGAAGTCATGGGGAAAGAATTTACGCTAGCAGTTCATTTTTTCTTTAAAAGAAGTTTTCTTTCCGAAGGGGATCAATATGTTTCCTTTCGAAAGGGGTCAATACAAATATTCTTGTAATGATAAAAACAGGCAAGTGTCACGAATTATGAAAGATTATAGGCTGGTTTGGCGTGTGCCGGTTTGGCAAGTGCCAGTTTGGCGAGTGCTAGTTGGGGATATATTGGTTGGGCGGAGAGTAGTGAATCACGGGCGGGTGGATTGGGGGAATTCATGGATTAGAGGTCTAGAGGTATAGATCACTTAAATAGAAATCTAAGTTTGGTAATGACTGAGTTCATTACATTGTGTGATGTTGATAATAAGGTTGATTGCTTGATTGTTAGTGGCTAGTTAGTTCTCGTTTCATATTGAGAAGTATAGAGGTCCATGCGAAGAGACTAATCTAGAACTACTTCACTGAGTAACCCATTTACTCATGTCCTCCCTTTCCATGTCCATGTGTGCAAGATTGTACGTAGAAGTGATGAATATGGTTGGGTTCGTATTTCAAACAAAAGATTAAGCGTCTGATGACTCCTGAGACAAGTACTGAGATATGTTGATGGGTTAAAACGATTAGACGCGTGTCCATAACACCACACTCTTAACCCTGGGTCGGACACAGGGGAGTGGTCGTTCCAAATGGTATCAGAGCCTGGATTAAGGTCCCTTAGTGCTAACCTAAGGGATCAGCATTGCAAAGCCACCAACTATATCTGTTTTATTACGATTTTGATCTGATCCATTTACTTGCAGAATGTCTTTACGGGGTATATTCGTTCGTTTGTTTTAAAGAGTATATCGGGTAAAAGTTCATTGCCGCATTGTGTGCCTCCTTTGATTGTTGCATGTTCAATGTGCATTTGTGTTTCGAACATTATGTTGGAAGTTGGGATTGGAATTCGGGGACCAGTTCCTATTAACATTGGGAGAATTGTAACGGCCTGAAACATGTGGTTCAAAATTTTGTAAGTTGGAAGGAAAGCCCACTAGTATTGCAGCCCCTTAAGGATAAAACCTAGGGTTTCCCTTCTTTTCTTATAAATGGTTACCTCCATTCTCTCTTTCTCTCCACTCTTAAATAAGAGCAGAGCCATGCTGATTCGGCGTGTGCTGGTTTGGCGAGTGCCACTTTGGCAAGTGCTGGTTCGGCGAGTACCGGTTTGGCGTGTCGGTTTGGCGAGTACCGGTTTGGCGTGTCGGTTTGGCGAGTACTAGTTGGGCGTATGCTAGTTCGGCTGAGAGTAGTAAATCACGGGGTGTCCAGGCGGATGGATTGGGGGCATTCGTGGATTTGAGGTCTAGATCACGTAAATATAAATCTATGTGTGGTGATAACTGAGTTCATTACATTGGGTGATGTTGATAATAACATTGATTGCTTGATTTTTAGTAGCTAGTCAGTTCGCGTTGAGAAGCATAGAGGTTCATGCGGATAGAATGGCTTAGAACCGCTTCACTGAGTAACTCATTTACTCATGCCCTCCCTTTCCGTTTCCCTATGTGTAGGATTTTAATAGAAGTGATGTATATGGCTGTGTTGGTATTTCAAACCAAAGGTTAAGCATCTGATGACTCATGGGACCAGTAACGGGACACGATGATAGGTCTAAAATGAGTAGACACGTGTCAATAACACCACGCTCTTTACCCCGGGTCGGACACGGGGGAGTGGGTCGTTACAACAAGTGTGGTATGGGCTGATTTATGCTATCTTACTTGGAAACTTCTCGACATATTGGACTACAATTACTGCGCTTTTGGTCTAAGGGAACCTACAGCATCACAAAAGCTTTCTGGTACGAATATGATACAAGCCTACGCTATCAAAGGCTGTATGACCCGAGGCAAGAGAGATGGAGTCGATCTACACAAGGGTGCACCGTTTAGATTGATCTAGTCAACCAAATGGATCCGGGTAACCAGTAACTTAATGGAAGTGAAGTGCAACACACGAGGGTGGAAGAGTCGTAATACAACACAATTCTCTTAACCGTGGAGGTTCTGGTCTCACAAGGTAAGAGAAGGGAGGAGAGTTCTTGCTAAAGCTCTTAGGGTTTTCACTAGGAAAGTTTAGTTTTATATAATGCGTAAAAAGAGTACAAACGGCTTATAGGGGACTTATATAGACGTCCATTACCGTGGTGCCTTCGAGGGTCTTTGAAGCAAATAATAAAAAAAAATTGGAATTAAGGGAAACCCCAATAGACGTGAAAGCCAACTAAGAAAGTTTGGGAATAAAATTCAAATAAAAGAAAAGAAAAGGACCAAAGCTGCAAAATAATCAAACCGTTAGAAATGTGAATTTAAATGCTTACATTCTTACCATTTGGGTCGGTTTGATTAGTCCATAATTCATGCTAGACGTGTTGATCTTCAATGCTGATGATCAGGAAGTTGTTGTTGGTTTGGTCTGGAATGATGGCCAAAGGTCTTCACTTGGGGTCTTAGTTTTTCTCGGATGGTCCATCATTCTTGACACTTGTTTCTTGGTCCAGCTTGTTCACCAGTTGGCTTAACCTCAGTTAGGTTACCCTGAAAATGACCAAAGTCCAAGCATCATGCTCTCATTAAACTTATGTTAAAGTATCTTAGCTCTTTGTCTAGTCATAGGTCCTTTAAACACAATAGTCATGGACACTTCTTGGGCAGCTTCTGTTTGGGAAATCTTAATGATCATGTCTTGGATGTCAGGTTCGGTTAGTTCTGGTTCCTGTTCAACTTGAATTTCCTCATCACTCCCTCCCTCTTCAAAAAGTTTTGACCTCAAAACTGGTTCATCTGCAAGGAAGGAGAAAAATCGGCTACATTGAACGTAGAGGATACATTCATATCACCTGGTACATCAAGACGGTAGGCATTGTAGTTGATTCTTTCAATCACTTGAAATGGTCCATCTTCTCTTGGTTGTAACTTGGAGCTCCTCTGGTTTGGAAACCTTTCTTGTCTCATGTGTAGTGAAATCCATTCTCCTGGTTTAAATACAATGTATCGGAGTCCCTTATTGGCATGCCCTTGTGTACAGCTCAGTCCTCTTTCCAAAAAGATCTCAGAATAGATCTCAAAAAATCCGGGTCTTCACCATATAGGTCCTTAATGATTTCAAATCCAATCACCTTGGCCTATATGGTGTCAATTAAGGCATATCTCCTTGAAAGTACATCGGCAAACAACCTTTCCCTTCTTCTACTTGATGATGTAAGGAAAGGTCTCTATGAATTCCATCCACCGAGCATGTCTCTTCTTGAGGTTGGTCTGAACCCTTAGATATTTAAATGTCTCATGGTTGGTATGGACTACAAATTCCTTGGACAGAAAGTAGTGCTGCCATTTCTCCAATGCCCTCACTAGTGCATTATAACTCCTTGTCATACGTTGGGTAGTTTAGTGTGGCACTACTCAACTTCCTCACAGAAATAGGCAAATGGTTTCCCTCCCTGAGTCAACACGGCCCAATCCCAATTCTAGATGCATCACACTCCCACTTCAAAGGTCTTGTTGAAATCATAGAGGACTAGAACTGGCACATGGGTGAAACGATCTTTCAATGTTTGGAAGGCGTCTTGTTGTGCCTTCCTCCCATGTGAACCTAATACTCTTCTTCACCACAGCAGTGACTGTGACACCCCGATCGTAGATGACCGGAAATGACACGGTCGACGTCCCCCGATGGTCGACCCGAGGTTCTCGGAATATATCCGATTACCTTTAGACCAAAAATCAAAGAAACACCGACGCACCTATCATATACCATTCTAGGCTTTTCAACCAGACAAGCAATACACGATAGTTAATTCGTCCCGGACAAGGACTAATATCATTTGAGAACTCGTGATTTATAAACATTTTTTATACATTATTTATTTACTTCAAACATCTTACAAAGCGTTATAGTTTTATCCTATAGCATAACGCACAACAACGTTTTAAGTAAATATACAACAAAAGGTACGTTGCAAGGACAACAAAATACTACCACTGGTTTGCCGTTCCTTCCGTCCAAAAGTAAAGGTCTCCCACCTAACGTTTACCTGCGCACAACAAGGAGTCATGAGTAACTAGTTTACCAATGAATCTAGATCCAATTACACAATCAATAATAACCAAACAATTATCAAATGCATATACATGGTCATACAAGTACTAGTACTATACTTAGCATATCATTTATCATGGTGAATTCTTATTTTAAACGTCACTTTCACATTACCGCCAGTCGCCTTCCATATATTTACAATATATAGACTAGAGTCGGTAAAACCACGAAGGGCTAACCTAGCTTAGTGAGTTAGTATTACCTTCACCCTCGAACGTCCTTATGAACATTCGAGACTGCATCGTCATGCAGTACACGGCCTCCAGGGTGCTACCCCAATCATCGTGTCTTCATGACCTTGTTCCATTCGCAGGACCAAGTCACGGTAATGCGGGGAGTTTAGGGATAGTGAGTATTAATAAGAGTTCACATGATTTTACTTCCACAATTATTTCTCTTTAATCCCCAATTAATCCTTAATTCATCCATGATTAACCCTTAATTAATCCATGATTATTTTTTAATTATCCAAGATTAATACATAATTAATTTAAGATTAGTCCATAATTAATCAAAATTAGTTCATAATTAATCAAAGATTAGTCTATAATTAATTCCAAGATTAATTAATAATTAAACTATGATTATTTCATAATTAAGATTAGTAACTTGAGAACAAGTACTAATATGAGGATTAACCTCACTTTAACATTCTTGGGTTAATTCTTTAAGTGTAAATGTTTACATTAAGTAAACACCCATGTTAAAGGGTTCAGGGGCTCAAAACTTATTCAAGATCATTCATTTCCAACTCATTCATACACTCACATGATCTAACTTCACATTCATCTAGACTCACCTAGAAAATAGTCTTGAAAGTGGCTGGAACAAGACTTGTCTTTAACTTAAACAAGGCTGAATGGGTCAAGAGAGAATGGCTCCAAGGACTGACTGGATTGTACTAGGCAACCACCACTCCTTAGCTGATCAAAACAGCGCAAGCCACTTAAGTTCAGACTGCCGGTTCAGCACATTAACAATCGGACAGTTTTAGACAATCTAAACAACTTAGATCGGTTCATACATGTTGAGTTAAGGTCGGCTCTAATCAGTTTCACAAAAGTTTAGCTCGGTTCTAGATAGTTTGCTTCAGGACAATATCATTTCAGTTTGGCTTAAGTTCAATCAGTTCACATCAGTTTAGCTAATGGTTCAAAGAGATTGATTCAAACCGAACTAAACAAAACTGAACCGTAACAGCATCTTAATACAAGTATCCGACCATGACCTGAGCTAAACATGAACTGGTTCTGATCAATACTGGTCTGAGGCAAAGGAGATGAAGCTTACCACAAACAACACACGGCCAGAAGAACTCAAATGATTCTCCTCTCCAAGGTAAGCTTGCGGCTGGACTGTTTTGAAAGAAAACAGAAATCAACATCTCTTCACCACAAAAACAGAACAAGGCCTAAGGGTTTTACTCTAGGTTCTCACCTTCTGAGCTTATATAAAACAAGGAACTGAGCTAGAGGATGAAAGGAATTCGTCCAAGGTTCCCCAATATTTTCTCTTGATTTTCTCTTCTTCTTTCTCTTTGTTTTTCTCTGTTTTTCTCACTGGTTTTTGTACTCTGGTTTTTCTTGCTTTCTAAAGGACGTGGGAGCAGCTGGAGGAGGGTTATAATAGCTGAGGACCTTGATTCACATGTGGGTTTAACTAAAGACAAGGTTTAGCTAGGTGACAAGCTGAGGAACCAAAGCAATAGGCAGTGGAGACAGCTAGCAAGTTGGATCAGCATATGCACATGCTGTCCTTTCCTTCCAATGAAGCAGCTCCAGCCAATGAAAAATATTCAGGAGAAGGGAAGCAAGCATACAAGAAGCTTGTGACTTTCATGTGCCATTTACTACTGAAGCAAGCAAGCTGGAAGGTGCATGGCATGTGACTTGAATTTCTGAAAACAAGAAGGCAAAACAAGAAGGCAGCTTAGGAGGTGAAAGACATGAGTGATCAAAATTTATTTAAGAAGCTGGTCCATAGTTCCAAATAAATTTCGACCAACAATTCTTTGTCCTTGGCCCTCGGCATGTTCTTGGAAAATCTTGTCCCGCTTAAATAAAAATTAACCATATTAATTAACACTCGACCAAAACTATCAAGAGAAGGTCTTTCGACCACAAGACAGTCCCGTCGAGACATTAATTCACCAGGTCAATTTTTATTTTTAATTCTGGTCGGACCAACCCAAACTGGTCTTGAGAAGTTTTACTCGACCAAAATACATCCGCTCGTGAGGGTCATTACACCGTCCGTACGGGCCGTAAAGGTCTGGTCGACCAAAACCTCGACCACGGTAAATTATCATCCGGGTAAAGAGAAGTTACCCGGGTCACTTACCAAAGGGGTTTACCTTTATCCATCTCTTGGAAAGATAGGATAGGCAGCGTGAACAGCCTGGAACAAGCTGGAAGGGATCAGCATATGGTCAAAGATGCTGATACCATTTGCATGGCTAGCCATCCTAGGTTTGAATTAGGCCGCTCCTTGGCATAACCAAGCCACATATTTCCCTTCCTTTAGTTTTCTGGAAACCCTTGTAGTAACCTCATATATATATTGTAATGTCGAGTATCAATAAGATTAGACTCTTCATAAACTCTTTCCTAGACTCTTAATCATGATTACCTATTAGACTTTGTAGTTGTTAAGCACTTCTCTTCCTAATTTTTTAAACAATCATCAAAAACTCAGATTATCCTAAAACATTTCAAAAACGACCCTATACCAAAACAGAAAAAAACATGTTAAGGAGCAACCCAAAAAACTTCTGTTGAAACATAATTTTGCTCATCAAAAACAAAAATAATCACATGAGCAACTAAATGGAGACTGTAACATGTAGCAGAAAAGAATAACTAAAGAAATATTACATCTAGAGTAACTTACTCCAAAATCTATATTAAATAACAAGAGTTAATTTCAAGACTTCAGATGTAGCTTTTATTATGCACTCTTAAATTAGCCCTATAAGCTACTTTTTACTCTCTCGAATAAGAGGTTCAGTTGTAGTACTTAGGATTGAATCCACAAGGAGAGTGGGCACACAATAGACTATAGGATGTATAGATTAATCTAGGCAAACAATTTATTAAAGAATTAATAGCAGACAAGTAAGCATGTCATTGGTTTGATAACAATAATATGAAATAGCTAGGTCTAGGGATTTATCAATCAATATATTCAAAACACAAATCAAGGTAAGGGTTTTATAGATCAAATTCTAGAAATCGAATTCAATAAGCAAGTAATCCAGCTCTCGCATGCAATTACTAATAAGATGCGTAAGTTCTATGTTCCAGCTCTCGCATGCAAACAAGGATCGAGCGTCGATCGATACCAATGCCTAGGTATTGATCGTTACTACCTCAGACAAGCATTAACACACATAGCTATAATGTTCAACTAGATCCTAGACCAAATCTCGTATGCACCTAGATATCTAATCCACACAGGGCTCGGTTTTCGTTAATTAATTGCACTCTCGTGCCTCTCAATTTTCGTATGATTTTAGGTTCAAGCAATCAGTCACACTCTCGTGCTATTCCACTACTCTAGATCCTAGTATTACAAGCCACCCTGGTGTAGAGATCAATAGATAACTCGCAATCCTATGACTATCAGTTTGACATTAAGAACTGAAATCTCTAAACCTAACAAGATGATTACTCAGGACATGGAAGCAATAACAAAAATCGTAGTCTGAATAAATAATAGATATAGAAATCAATATAAAACCAAAGGAGTTCTAATAAATATCTGAAGGAGAATTAATCTTCTCTCCAAAACTTAAAACAATGAATAAAATAAAGCTTAGCCGTCAACAATCGCCAGTGATTCTGGTAAGCCACCGTCTGCCACGTCGGTGACCGTCACGGGTGACTCGGCGAGTCAACTCAGCGATCGGGTCAACCGGTTGGGTTAATTTAATTTTGGTTTGATTTGCTAAACCGGTTGGTTATTGGAAATTAAAATTGAATTGGATTAAACTGGATGGTTAATTAAAATTGATTTTCGGTTAAATAAACTGATTGGTCTAATTGAAATCGAATCCGATTAAGGTAAACTGGTTGGTTCAATTCAATTTTAATTTGGTTAGGGTTGACCAGCTTGGGTCAGAGTTGACCAGATTGACCTTTGACATGCGGGTTTACTTTTTAACCAGAGCACCGGTTATCCGGTTTTGACCGTTTGAAGGGCGTTCAGATTCAATTTTTGGTCCTGATTTCAAATTTGGAGTCTGTTTGAGCAGCTGAATTCATAGACATCACTTTTCTACATTGCTAAGTTGAGGGCTATTCCTAAACTTCTCGGACACGGCTTTTTGAATAAACATAATTTAGTTCTAATATGTTCCGTCTTCGTGAAATCGAGTCTGTTAGAGTCTGTTGTTTAGTTATTAGGTTCTCTGCTAGACGGATATAGATTGTTAGATGGTTCAACATTGCTTGTTCATTTATAACTGATATTATATATATATATATATATATAATATATATATATATATATATATATTGAGTCTTGTAGTGATAAGGATGTGGCCGACTACAGAGACGTAATTCTCTAGGGCAGCTAGTGACCAGTATATTTGGTGTGGAGATGCTGCGGGCACAACTTAGTCGACCTGTTGTTGCCAAGGCTTCGAGGTCGATAAATCGTCTATGGGTGTGTGTTACCGAGCACTTGTCGGTGGTATTTTTTTGGCCTGTTAGTGGGCATCGGGTGTGCACCTCGCTAAGACATTGTTTGTTCTTTGGGTACTTTAGGTACCATGTTTGCTACATGTAGGATTAAATTATATTTATTCAGAGTGTTATGTCCGCCGACCATGGACTTCCGGTTTAGCATCTCATGTCTGACTAAGTGACTACCCTGTTTCTCACATCTATTCGTTTCCTCCTTTCAGGTGAGACTGCTGAGGAGGAGTGATTCATTTCGGATAGGTGCTTTTGGGTGTTTCTTTTTTAGACTTCCTGATTTACATTTTATGGATATTTTCATATTTTATTCTATTTATTGGATTTATGGTTTTTGAGTTGACTTTGGAAGTAATAAAGTGGATATTTCAGGAAATTATTATTTATTATGTTAATTTGGAAAATGTGAGTGTTACAATCATATCCTTCAAAATTAAGGCGACATTTATCAGGATAAACCCACAATGATCCAATGGTCACTGAACTAACAATCCGAGATATCGTCATCACAAGAATATTAGTCGACACAAGAAGTTTGGCTGATATCATCTTCAAAAGTAATCCTCGAGAGAATGAAAGTCGAACTATCTGAAATGACAATAAGTCTGACCCAATAGTGGAATTCTCAGGGAAAACTACTATGATCCTCGACTCAATTAACCTCACGATTAAAGCTAGGAGAAGAACTAGGTAGTGAATTTTTGGTCATTGATCTCCCTACATCTACATTGAAATCATTGGCACTCCTTGGCAAAACTCCATGCAAGTTATTCCGTAAACATACCAGCTATGCCCTAAGTTTCCAATTCTAGAAGGAATCGAAACAATCTGGGGAGATCAGAAAGTTTGCAATTTTTTTCGATACGGAATTAAAATGAAAATATTACACCGCGGAAACTTCTTCAAAAAAGAGAAGGAAGTCGATTTCTAACGAAAGCACCCTCGAACAAGACAAAACAAAAATCTTTTGGTGATTTTGGAAAGATAAAGCCTTAGAAGAAAAACGAGATCCGACTTGCGAACCTGTGATTTTGGTATGCCTCGACGATGAGTTCCCCGAGCGTTGCGTCAAGATTGGAGTTAACCTCTGTGAACCGCATAAAACGGAGCTCATAGCCTGTCTAAAGGAGAACCTTCACACATTCTCCTGGGCTTCAGAGGATATGCCAGGTATTGACATTAACAGAACATGTCACGAACTTAATATGGACCCAACTTTTTAAAACCATTCAACAAAAGAGACGAAATTTCGGACCAGAACGCGCCGCTGCAGTCAACGTTGAAGTCTAAATACTCTTAAAAGTGGATCGATAACAAAAGGTCTGGTATCCTGACTGGCATGGCTAATCCCGTGGTGGTCAAAAGAAAAACAGAGAAGTGGAAAATCTGCGTGGATTTATCTATCCCAACAAAGCATGTGTGAAAGATAGTTTTCCCTGGCTGCACATCGACCATCTAGTCAAAGTGATAGCAGGAAAAAATCTCCTATCATTCATGGATGCTTTCTCTGGGTACAATCAAATCATGATGAACCTAGACGACGTGAGAAAACGGCTTTCATCACTGATCGCGGCATATACTGTTTACAAGATGATGCCATTTGGTCTCAGGAATGCAAGTGCGACCTATAAACGACTCATAAATCGTATGTTTTCCGAGCAACTGGATAAATCATGAAGTTTACATCGACAATATGCTCGTAAAATCTATCAAAGAACACGAAAAGTTGACGACTTACGAGAATGCTTTTGAGAGATAAAACCTACATAATATGAAACTGAACCCGACCAAATTCTAGTTCGCTGTAGCATCAGGCGAATTCCTCGGATACCTCGACACATACCGAGAATTGAGACTAATCCGAAGAAGATCAACGCATTAATCGAAATGGCTTCCCCGAATAATAACGAGAAATGTAAAGGCTAACCGGAAGATTCACGGCGCTCAAATCGATTCATCTCAAGATCGACAGATAAGTGCTTACCTTTATATGACACCCTAAGAGGAAACGATTTTCATAGTCCCAGCCAATCTGGAAGATTAGGAAAATAGGGTGGTCGAGCTAAGCGAATACGATATTGAGTATCAAAAGAAACTTGTGTAAATATTACAAGTTCTTGTCAATTTCTTAGTAGAACTTCCAATGGTAGTTACGACAAACGAAGAACCAAACTTGACCTGGAAACTTCACGTCGACGGATCTTTGTCCAAACAATGTTCAAGAATCAGAATTCGGCTCACATCACCGACTCGAGAAGTGTTGGAACAGTCATTTCGACTAATTTTCCACTCTTTAAATAATGAAGCTAAATACAATGCACTTATTGGTGGGCTACGATTGGATCACGGGTTAAGATACGAAACATCCATTCCTACAGCAACTCTTAACTTTTTTACAAATCAATTCAGCGGCGAGTACAAAGCCAGAGACGAAAGGATGGACTTTTACATAAAACTCGACCAGGATCTCGCCCAGAATTTTGATCAATTCCTTCTCATACGAATCCCCCGCACGGAAAATGTGCAGGCTGACGCTTTAGCGGCCCTGGCGTCAAGCTTAGATCCAATACTTAAACGACCAATGAGTTCATTGAACACGCGAGCGTTGGTTGACATCAGACGAATTTCATTAATCCACTCGCAAGAGGATGACATAGACGAAGTCTTTCAACCCGAAGAAATTTGGAACAATCTGAATACGGCTGCCAATAAGCTATGGTTGGCAACAATCCAAGCATACTTTTTTCGATGGAAAACTCCCTGCCAAGAAATGGACGGCCCAAAAAGTCAAAACCTAGGCCGCACGATACGTCCTAGTAGACAAAGAAATCTATAATGGAGATTCTCCAGACCACTTATGACATGCGTGGAGGGAGACAAAGTGTGGAAAGTCATGGAAGAGGTCCACTCTGGACCTTGTGGAAATCACTTCGGCGGGAGATCCTTTGCGATCAAAATAAAAATGCCATGGCTACTATTGGCCAACGATGATCAAATATTGCAAGAAATTTGCACAAAATTGCAAAATAATACCAGAGACAAGCGCAAACAATCCATCAACCCACAGAGATTCTCTCATATATTTCAGCACCATATCCGTTCATTCGATGGTCAATGGATATCGCCGGCCCCATGCAAAAATCTAAACAGAAGCACTTATGCTAGTCTTAGCAGATTCTTTTCAGAATGAGTAGAAGTCGATCCATACGCAAGAGTTAAAGATACACAAGGGCAAAGCTTTGTATAGATAAATATTATCTGCATACATGTAGTCCGGTACGAGATCGTAACAAACAATAGATCTTTGTTCATCTCAACCCGATTCGAGGCCATTTTGCAAAAAAAAAAAAATGGGAAGAGACGATTGACCAAATCAACTCCCAGATATCCGCAAGGCAATGACCAGGCTGAAACTATATATAAAACCATTTTAGATGGAATTAAGAAACGCCTAGACGCTAAGAAGAGTTGATGGGCAAAAGAACTTGAAGGTGTCTTATGGTTGCATCGGTAGAGAATCTTTCGCCCTCGTATATGGCTCTGAATGCATGATCCCGACGGAAGTCGAATTCCTTGGAATACGAAGGAGACTACTCCCGGAACGAGAAGGCTTGAACAATCTGATGCTATTAGACAGTCTTGACCTCATCAACGAGCTTGGCACTCATTCGGATTCAAAACTATCAACAAACGGCCGAAAAGTACTACAACTAAAACGTATGTAGCCGAAGGTTCAAGGAAGGCGATCTAGTCCTACATTAAATATTCCAAACACCGCCGAATGAAACGCAGGAAAACTCGGAAAAAAAACTGGGAAGGACCGTACAAAGTAATAACAGTGGTGCGGCCAGGAGCTTACGAAATAGCCGACATGCAAGACCTCAATATTTCAAGAACCTGGAACGCAATGCACCTCAGAAATACTATCACAAGACGATTTCAGCTGCCCCCCTCTCCAAAAAGAGGGAGGGGGTGAGGATTGGGTACGTATACATAATACTCGTATACTCCCGTATTTTAATATTTTTAAAACAAAAACCACCAACACAGAAAACGCAATCCGACTTCAAAGTCCCTCACTAATCTCTTATCTAACTAACACATTCATTATCAAACAATATTTAAAGGCTACCAATAGCAGTCCACAAGTCGCTTATTTCGCTCGAGTAATAACCAATCATTGTATAACCTGAAAAGTGGATATCACACCAAAGATATTCATAGAAAAAGTCTAACAAAAAATTAATAAACTCTCAAGCCCATAAATATTTCATCACAAACCGTGGCATACGAAAGATTTACCCAGTCCTCAGCATCGCCGAAGTCGCAAACTACTGAAGGATCATTTTTCAAATAAAAAGTATCTTCCTAGATTAAATTCTCCATCTTGAAAGGTCAAACAGTCATACGCACTAATATCTTCTCAAACATGTATCCTTCGCGAAGACTCGAACTAAAATGGTAACACTTACCATTCTGTTTGTTGCTGATCACAAGGAACAAACTCCAACGTCCTAAAGAAACTTAGCCATCTCCTCTCATATAGATGAGCTCTCAGACATCCTACACAAGGATAATAGCATGCTATAAAAGAAATCTAAAATTTTGGTTAGCACTTTCAGACGATTTCAAAATTTCCTTTGGACAGATGCTCGGTACCCAATCAATGCACATAAGTCGAGAACTTTTCACAGACTTCCATATTGAGATGAAATCAGATCAAAACCGCAACAGTGATTTAAGCCGAAACAGCCATCGCAAACCCTAAACTGATAGAAAGCCTAGGCCTTACCCTAAACCCAAAACACTGGTCTTAATCATCTCAAGGAATAGTGTCAATAAACCGATACGAGACTCCAAAACATGTCTCTTCGTTTGTATTTGTACGTTCATGAGACTCTACGAACTAAAAACTTCGAGTATTCTCATCTTAGACGAACAAAAAATGTAGATCCACTAAGAATTAGGAATGAGATGACAACTCATACTTTTTCCTTTGCCTACACATAAAGGTACTCATTTGTTATCAACATAAAAATGTAGTTCATTAAAAAGAAGCCGCAGAGCGGCATGGATTTAAAGGCATACACGACCATTCCCTAAACAAAAACATGGCCACACATGGCTAGATCAAACACAAATGAAAACATCAAATTCAAACGTCCCGAACAGCACTACAACCTCACTCATCCTCCAGAGACGAAACCTCAACCTCACCTATTACCACATTTGGGTTTGGGGCCACATCATCTCCGCCTCCATCAACCCCATCGTGAGGCTCGACACCCACGGTTTCATGCTCCTTGGGGTCACCGGGAGATAACGGACTAGTACTGTCGAATTTCAGGCTAGTGAATATCAAGTCAAAGTCTCCCTCAATGGCTGCCAGCTCTTCTTTGCGAGCACACAGTTTGGAATCTTCGTCCTACCAAGATGGGGCCTCTCCACCCCTAAACAGATGAATCTCACTCATCCTTCCCTCAACGACCGCCAGGGCACGGTCCCAGCTGCGAACACCCATCAGGGAGATGGTAATTCTTGTCAAACGAGTCTGAAATTCTGTGCATAAAGCGCCCTTCACCTCACCCTTAGCCTCTTCAATTCCACAACTCGTTGAGCCTCCTCCGCTTTGAATCTGACGCTGCAGGCGACACACTTTTGAAAAATTAGTCTTCTTAGCTTGCTTCACCTTAAGCAAAGAGCTCGCAGTCTTCCCGAGATCCCTCTCGAGCTCGCCAATTCGAGTATCCAACTGTGACACCTCGAGGGAATGAGCACCCTCGATAATCTTAAACTTTCCTCAAACTACAACAACTTGTCCTGCGACTCAGCATGCTCTCTCGTAAGTCGCTCAACCTCAGACCAGCATTTTTGATCATCCCACTGATTAAAGACATGGACTGCACAAACCATAAAAAAATATTAAGAGAAGAGCTAACATACTCACAAAAAGAGATCCTTAATACAAACCTTGCCTCGATGTTGCAGCATCAGACCCAAACCAGAAGCTCCCAGAGGTGAAGGCCCAACCTCAACGCCTCTGATGCATCTTCTCTTCTTAGTCGCATCCGGATTGGCAAAGGGCCTCTTGCGACCCTTTGGTATAATACTGGGAGTGGCGCTGGGAGGGCGCAGTCCTAAAACAATCTCCTGAACTACATTTTAATACATCCCTGATAAACTGATTAATTATAACTCAGCTTTTGTTCGTGAACTGCATTTTGCATATCCCTGATAAATATTTAGTTGCATTCCTATTACACCTGAGAGTTCACCTAAGTCTAGCTGCATTTTATTTTGGTAACTTACAACACTTTATCTCTTTGTTTACTGCTTTATATCATTACTTTCTAGATTAATTTCGAAGACAATAAATCAATTGTGTAATTTTAGAATCTTTGTGGATTTGATCTTTAAGTATTACAGCTTAACCTCTTATTTGAAAGAGTAGCTCTTAAGGTTAATGTGAGCAGATATCAATTTTTGCGCCGTTGTGAGGGACTCTTTCTTATTTCCATTAGATTTAGTTTAGAATATAGTCTAGATTTTATTTTCCGTTTACTAATAATTATTTCTCTCTCCCTACTGAAACATGTAAATTTGAGGAAGAACATGAGCTCTGGACGATGAGCATTGACATGCGTGTATTTATTGTTCTAGCAGGGTATGAATATCCTAAAAAATTAATTGTCAAATTAACCCTAATTCTTAACACACAAATAATACTATTGCCAAGAGAGATCAGGTGTAGTACTTAGGGATCGAATCCACAGAGAGAAATGAAACACAATAGATTTCTTATTTCTAAAGACTAATATAGGTAGATATATCTTAGCAGAAAACAATCAGTTTAAGGAAATATTCTTTATCAAGAGGTATAGATGCAATATGAAAATATGACAATAATGTAAATATGGAAATTTGTTATTAAACTAACTAGATGCAAATGTAAGTATGCTAGATCTTGGGTTTCAAACTTAATGGATTATAGGGAATAGGAAGCACGAAAATGTAAATATTCTTGAACTCAATATGCAAGCAAAAGGAAAGACCATCGACCGACGGCTAAGGCCTGATGTCGATCGACGGTGAAATCAGAAGGAAGTGTGAACGAGATTTGATAAGTTCACCAAGCTAATTAGACTAGCTCTCGCATGCGCTTATCAACCTAGTTCAATGGAGTATATTATGGCAGAGAATCTACTCTCGTAGTCGTTCATGTCCTACTTTCGAGATCCTAGTTAGCTACTCTAGAATGCAAGCATGAAGCACAACTCAATTGATGGATATTAAATTAACCTAACAATCCTACTTTTGGGGTAATCCATGATTGCTATCATTCAACCCTAAATCTAGTTGATAACTACTCAGACATAATCAAAGCAAGAACAATAGTCTGAATATAATGCATAGGAAAACTACTAGGTTTCCAATACAAATCTTCCTAAGGAGTTATGAATCTTCTCCCCTAAAACCCTAAAGCTATAATAGAAAACTAAACTCTCAAGAACATTCTCTTTTCTCTCAAGCTCCCCTCTTCTGTGTAATACATATATAAAACATAATTACTAAACCCTAAGATTAGGTCAAAACTCGTCCACGACATCTTCGTCATTTGTCTCTAACTTGGGCTTGAAATCAGTTGTCTGTGATTTTGGCCGTCGATGGATTTCAGATATGAAACATGGATTGACCTTGTTCTCGTAACATCTGTCAACACCAAGGTAGTGTCGTCGATCGACGTCTGTCTTGTACTTCGACTCTCTAAATGATCAGCTACGGATTCTTCTCCCCTAAATGCTTTAAAAGCTCCAAGTATCTCCATATATCTCCAAAACGTACTTGTACCTGTAAAGAACCTAAAACATAGTCTAGACACACATAATATACCCTAAATAGAGCCAATAACATGGCCTAATACTGGTAATATATAGTCTATATCAAGCATTGATCGATGGATCACTAGCCTCGCCGATCGATAATGCATGGAAGCACCAATCGCAAACACACTGCAGCGTCGATTGACAACGCACTATCCTCATAGATCGACACCACTCCGACAGAAGCAGGAAGTATTCCTAGAAGATCAATAAGGTAAAACGTGCAATGCATTAGAACAACTCATTAATGAACAAGGGGCTACAATCCCTAATAAAATTAACATAAACTTGAATAATGAGAATGAGTGTCAATTGTCAATGCAAAGAGTTTTTAAGACCTGATAGGACCTATTCCAATACGTCCACGATCATTCTACCAGAGAACAATACGGGAGGTTTTGAGCTTCATCACGATTTCCTTGTTCTGGTACGTCAAAGTCTCTTCCATGGCTTCCCTACTGAACACCCAAATGATCACATCGAAAAGTTGGAAGACATGGTGTATGACGACTACAATCACAGCAAGCTCTTATAAGTCTCCGAGGGTGAAAATATGAAAGGAGCGCATAACTATGCCATTAACTCCACACCGGAACATGGAAGAACACCGAGAAACACGTGAACCAAAATTCCACCTACTTCGGGAATACCTTTTGCGAGTTTCACCAGACGAAGGGACAGTCCACTATGAGCTACAAACTTCTCAGCGCAAGACTAACGACAAAACTACTCGTAGGAGAAATTTCGGGAGTAACCAGTATAAAAGATTTCATCCGACACACCCGACCTACTGTCCAAAAATGACCAAACCCCTCCAACATGGAAGAAAACATAATGATAGAAAGCAATGATAATAATCTTCACAGAGTAAACATGATCATCGAAGGATGACACTACTGCCAAGACACTTTATCATCAATAAAGACTTATCAACGGAAGGGCAAGGTCAAATACTTACTGGTCTCCACCCATCAACGACCTGAACGACCCAATTACTTTCGCGGAACATAAGACCGTCGGAGTAGACAAACCTCACAATGACGCACTTTTGATCGATCCTGTGATAAACGATCTCGAAGTCGCCAGATTCCTCGTGTACAAAGGAAGCACCGTCAACATTACTTCCGCGACACCATCAAAATAATGAACGTCAACCTATATGAATTTAAACCAACGCCAAGACCACTGACTGGTTTCTTCGGCACAACTTCTATGACTCTCAGATCAATCAGACTCCCGATCATGGCCAAAAAATCACGAAAATATTTAACTTCGCAGTTTGCGATGATCCTGCAATCTACAACATGATCATGGGAATGCCCAGGATAAACTTCAAGAAGGTAGTCCCATCGACGTACCACATAGGCATCAAGTTCCCAACCCCCGCACGAAACCGCAGCAATCATGGGTTGCCAAAAATAGTCGCTACTTTGCTTTCTGGCGTAACACAATCTGAGGCAAACCAGGACCATCGCCAAACCAGGACCATCGCCAAACCAGAACACACAGAAAAAATTTATCCCGAATCATCAACTCTAGCAATGGCTTCGAATAAAGAAAGAAAACAAACTTCCGAGCCTAACGCTCTACCCCAACCGGAGGAGATAAACCCGGAAGAAGTCATCAACCCAGCAACAGTCACCACGACCAAGAAGATTGGCGTGACCCCCTCGAATGAGTAAAACACTCACGGCGAAAAACTGAACTACAAGACAGCTTGACCCCCAAAAGGGGTACATAGGGAACTCGTCGTACGACGAGTTCAGCTGTCCCTCTCTCTAAAAGGGGGGGGGGGGGGGTTGGGGTTGGGTACGTATACGTATACGCATATACTACCACATTTCAAAATTTCGCCTTTGTACTCGATATTTATTAAACGATACTCTATAATAAGACAACGCAATATGATTTCTAAAAACCTCGCAAATATTTTTTATTGCAGCAATACTTAATCTCGCAAATTACTTTACGACCAGACCGGCGATCCACGAATCGTCCAAATAACGCCTAAGAAAATAACAATTACCGTATAAACCAGAAACAAAAATGATACGAAAAAGAAATCCAACGACCAAATGGTTAAACGAAAATTTCAATCACTTCAAAAAAGATACATCCAGCTGCAAGATCAAACGAGAACTTCGACCAAAACGCAAAATCGCTTCACCTAAAGGAAAAACATATTCTCGGAAAGCATGAGACGTCGCAGACTTTCAAAAATATGTTTTTGAAAACTCGAACAAAACTAATAATATAGTCCATAAACGCAACAATAAATTAACAACTAACACAAGTTAGAAAAGACAAGTACTTTCTCTTACATCACGTTTGTTGACTGACCCCGACGGACAAATGAACCGTTATCAAATGAACGCTTAGCCCTGCTCACATATAATTAATCCTTATACATCCTATACAAGGATAAGCGCGCTATAGAAATCCGAAATTTTGGTCAGTACTTCTGAGACTTTAATACTGTCCCGAGAGATACTCGATTCCCGATCATTGCAAATCACATAAGCCAAAAACTCATCGCAGATTTCAATACCGAAACGAAATCAGGCTGAAATCGTAAGCGAGTGAGATAAGCCGGGGTCGGCCCCTCATACTTCAGGCATGATAATAAACCTAGTTCTTACCTTAACTCCACCGTTACCTCTCAAAGGCATAGTATCAATGATACGATATACAAACTTGTCTCTGCGTTGATACATGGATGTTCATAAACTTCTCAAGAATCCTACATCTCAAAAATCTTTGTCCTAACACAAATACAAGTATCAATATCTGTTCGAACGGAAGAAATGAGGAACGCACTCAGACTCCCTCGTTCTCGTTGACTCTTTGTCCGTAAAAAGAAAGTCAACGAAACAGGAGTATATTCCAAAAAGACCCAAGGGGGGGGGAGTACAATACACAAACATAGCATAACATAAAAAGGGAATGCTCCATCCAAATACAATTACCCTTCACGGGCTATAAACAAAGTTACCCAAGATCGATAATCACTAACGCCAAGGGGAGCCGGAACCTGATCAATCTCAACGTTCTCTCCCGTAGAAGCAGGTCAGACCTCCACCGAGTCAAGGGAAACATGGATCGGGGCCCAGTGCTCCCAAATTTTCCCATCGATCCGAGTGATCATCAGCTTCGTATAGGCGAGGTTGGCTGATAGATCCCAATATTTACCACTTTTAGACCATGTTATGGGTCCTAGTTATAGTCTATTGTTTAAGTGTTTTCAGGTTCATATATGTTTTAGAGAACTTTGGTGATTCTGGATCTTTTTGAGAAGCAGAACTGCATAGATACGTAATAATTTGATCTATGGATTGAGACTTCTGAGGGTGCGATTGAGCTGATAATTTGGAAAATAGATATAGATTTGCGTAGCTTTCCAATGCCACAGGTTTTAGGTCAATCAGGATCGTAGAGGCAAAGTAATACCCGTTTTACTGAAGAGTGATCTGTCTGCCTCGCGCTGCGAGGAGATGAAGGAATGTCTATTGAAAGAAGAACCTTGGTGTCGATCGACGGTGAGGCCATAACACGGGAAGAGTATATTTTATGACCTACTTAATCCCATAAGCGATCAAAAATTGCCAGAATGCCCATGGCCAAATTTAAACCCTATTTATATGTTTCTAAGTTATTGTTTTCGCTTCGCCCTATCTAATCTTTCTTTATTCATATTTCTAGTGTTAGGAGAGAAGGGAAGAAATTCTTCAGAGCCCTCCTGGAACTCTTTGGTTTTTTATTATTGATTTCTGTTGGTTCTATTCATCTATGATTTTTGTTTATTTAATCATGTCTGAGTAGATCTCCTGTTAGATTTAGGTTTATTAATGTTACTGATGGATTAGGTAAACAATAGAACTGCTAGGGTGGTCATTAGATCTATCAATAGAATTGTGCTTATTGATTGTGTTCTAAAGTAGTTAACTAGAACTCTGATATTAGGATAATTGACAAATGCGAGAGTAGGATCATTACGTGAATAAATTTTATTGAGTTAGGTTGCTAGATACATTCGAGAGTTGATCTAGGTAATTTTGGTTAACATATTCAATTAGGTCGTAATGCGGGTTTTATGCGAGCATCGATCGATTCTAGCTCAACAACATCGATCGACGGTCTATTCCGAGTTCTCAACGAGAGTTTTTAACAAAGACCTAAATCATAGGTAGATTCCACTACTTGATATCTTATTTTTTGCATTCGAGTTCTACGATACAAAACCCTTAGTATCTATCCACTATAATCATGATTTCCTGAAATCCTAGATTTAGCTATTTATTATTATTGCTTACAAACCAAGCAATCAATCAATTGCTTTGCTTTATTTACTGCTTTAAATGTATTCGCCTACCTTAATTACGACTGTGTTGAGTTTATTGTGTGTCCACGCTCCTTGTGGATTTGATTCCTAAGTACTACAACTAGACCTTTTATTTGAGAGAATGAAGTTGCTCTAGGGTTAATTTGAGTATATGAAATTTGGCGTTGTGGCCGGGGAGCGAGGACTCGCTATTAGACTCAATTTGTTTGATTTAGTCTAGGTTATTTTCTATTTTAGTTTACTTACATTGAAAAACAAATTATGTTTCAGGTACATACTTCTTAGTACCAGTAAGCAACGAGAATAGTTATTTTGGGTTCTTCAAAGAAGGAACCTGCTGATTCACGCACGATTCGTAAGTCTACGAGCGAAGTATCGATCGACACCCTCCAAGTAGCAGCGATCAACAGCGTGAACCAAGCAGCTATCGACAGCGTGAACCAAGCATCGATCGACAGCGTGAACCAAGAATCGAGCGACACCAACTCCTCGGTATCGATAGACACTACTTTCGGAAAGACAGAGAAGGTCGAGGTACCCATACTGAGTTTTTATGAGAACTGGATCTTGCGAGACGATGAATGTCGCGCTCGCAACAGTGCAGGACAACTGATGTATACACATGAGTCTGTAGTCTCTAATGCAATTGTTGTTGCTGGATAGGATGACTTTGAGCTGCACCCCGACTGGAATGATTGGTTAGGTCAGCATCTTTTTCAGGGGTCTTCCTCACAAAGATCCCAGAAAAAACATCAAAGTTTTTATGGGTGAAATTGTGAGTGCTGAGCTGTATGAATACTCTAAAGAATACATTGCAAGATTTTTTCCCACACTATCTATGGAATGCATCTAGCTGGTTTAGTCAACTGCAGCCAGGATCTCTAACCTGTTGGGTGTTGGTGTCAAAATCGGTCATGGCAAAATAAACGGCTAAAATCTTCCGAGAAATATGCCTTAGATAAATACGAGACGGAAAATGTCAAAAAAAACTACACCGCATAAGTCGAGCCTATTTAAATAAGGATATCAAAACAAAAATCCGTGTATTTCATCCTAGACAAGAAATAAAATAGCTTTTATCCAAACATGACAATTTTACTAAAAAATCTTCTGTAGAAAAAAAAATCGGAAAGTTTCCGTGGAAATACCTCGTAGAAAAATCTGTGAGGCTATCTTTAGGAAAACAGCTTTCGGAAAATGGTTTTGAAAGAATTGCATAAAACAAAGGAAATAGTTCTGAAGGTCTACGAAGCAGTCAACAGAGAGAATGAGACCGGAAGAAAGGCATCAGCACAAGCAACTCGCCCTCTGCTACTTGCCCTCTGCAAATCGCCCTCTGCTACTCGCCCTCTACTACTCGCTCTCTACTACTCGCCCTCTAGTAGATGTCCTCTGCTACTCGCCCCTTGCAACTCGCCCTTGTCCAACTCGCCATGTGGCGAGTAGGATCAGTCTTGTACAACTCGCCACCAGGGGAGTAGGACCGACCACGTCCAACTTGCCATCAGGCGAGTAGGATCAGTCTCGTCCAACTCGCCATCAAGTGAGTAGGACCGGACCACGTCCAACTCGCCTTCAGGCGAGTAGGATCAGACTCGTCCAACTCGCAAAGAGGCGAGTAGGATCAGTTTTTGTCCAACTCGCCATCAGGCGAGTAGGATCAGGCTCGTCCAACTCACCATCAGGCGAGTATGGACGACCACATCTAACTCTCCATTAGGCGAGAAGGATCAGACTCGTTCAACTCGCCATGAGGCGAGAAGGATTAGTCTTGGTCCAACTCGCCATCAAGCGAGTAGGACCAACCATGTCCAACTCACCATGAGGTGAGTAGGATCAGTCTCATCTAACTCCCCATCAGGCGACCAGGCTTTTCCTATTTGGGGCTCGACTAAACTGTCTCTTGTTTTCGTCTAGATTGGAATTACTGTTGAAACTTTACGATAAAGACCACAAAGACTTGTTTTCTCTTATAAGTTGGCAACGGTTGAATTAACATGTAACTGCCTCGACTATTCAAGTAATTTGAACTATTTTACAAATTCGACGTCGTACCAAATGTTTTCTTTCGAAGAAATCGTAAAAACATTTAGGCCGAAAAACGGCCCGAAAAAGTCTAAAACCCGACAAAAAGTCCACTTATGATTTTAGACGAAATCGAGCCCAAGGATTTTATGATGGTCTATTTATTATTCGTGGAAGAATATAAATGTCAATTTCAAAGACAAATGTGAAGTTTCAAGGGATAATCATGTAGATCGAAGAAAAATGGGAATAGTTCCGAAAAGCGATAAACTCAACCCGCATGCAGTAAAGGAAAGGACAAACCAACCTAGGGGAAGTATATAAGGGATGTTAAGGCGAGAGGTGAAAGGGATGATTCTTTAGACTTTATAACTCTATGCACTTAGAAACCTTAGGCTTTATTCTCGACAATTTCAGTTTCTATGACTGGCACTCGATTAGTAGACGAACTCGCCTAGGCAGTTCAATCTCTTGTTTCAATCTTTCAAGTTGAACTACGTTCGTCTTAATCATCGAACGTGGTACGTTGGCAGCCTTTCATAAGGTCCAGTCCGAAATCTTTAAAACAGTTTTCGTCTTTTTTTGTCTAGTGCTAAGTGAGTTGCAGCCAAATAGGTTTTTCTCAAAATAGGTGGTAGTGCTAGCAAACTTAGTCCATTTACTGCTTGTGTTAAGACGGTTTCCTTTGTAATCCGTTTCCAGTCAAGCTTCTTGTATGCTTTTGTCTCTGGAACGCTTCAAACGCAAATCAAAATAAAGATCTACTTCTTCTAAGCTCTCTTTAGTTTCTTACATATTTTTCGAGTTTATTTGGTTACTTTTCATTGGCTCCCGTAGAGAATCCGGGACCTCTAGGAAATTTAGGTTTTCCTAATTTTCCTTATTTTACAGAAATCGACAGTGCGAATAAGGAGGGGGGGGGGTAAGGATTACTCTAACTCACGGCCGCAAAAATGGTTGATCAAAACTATATCTAGAAATATGAAAGACAAAATCTCAGCATTGGGCTACTCCTATGGGCCAACGCTTACACAAACTCTGTAGTGCTCGACCAAATTGAATAGCTAGTCGTGACTTTTTGCCACGGGAAGAGCCACCAAAATGAGCTCGCGATTTCTCTATCTAAACACAAAAGGCAACGATAATATCTATCAAACCCCATAAAATTTATCTTATTACCGAGTTGGAGAAATCTCATCGCTAAAGGTTCGACCAAAAGACGTTTTTTTCGAAAACTTTGCGGAAAAATAAAACTTGCTCTCCTCGAAATACGGAGAAATCTTAGGTTACTCGCTGAAAAGGAAAACACATAAAATCGGGTTCGCAACTCACCGCTGGACTTCTTCCAAGCAACTTCCGTAAAAGTCTTCAGAGAAATAAAATTTGCTCTCCTAAAAATCGCGGAGAAAATCTAAATTACTCGCAGAAATAGAAGATCAGCAAATGGAGTTGCCAATTCCCCACTGTTGTATTTCTTTCGAATAATTTTCGAAGAAACGAAGTTTATCTCTATTGAATCACTCGAAACCTAAAACGGCTGACAAAAACTAAACTAAGCAAACGGGAGATCGTATCCCTCACTACTAAAAATGTTTTCTGAAACCTAAGATTTCGTAAAATTCAAGCTACGATTCTGTAGACATACTCAGTGAGTTCTCGATGATTGTCACCGAAGCTGACTTTGGAAAAACTACTCAAAACTCCCTCGGATTAATCTTGCAGAAACGAGAAAATTTCTGATTGAGTTTAGTCGCGATAATTAAGCTCATCACAGCCGTAGTTTCTGATATTAAAACCCATGAACTAAATTAGCAGAACACCCGCAAAACGTGAGTTTTCCAAAAACGGCTCTCGTACTGCCAAACTAGACAACATGTTTACATAATGACTTTCGTAAAATTAAACTCTACAACATTTTACGAAACAACTTTTGTAAACGCGGAAAATCTCAAGTTGGATCAATCAAACCAACTCGCCTGATGGCAAAAATCTCAAGTTGGATCAATCAAACCAACTCGCCGATGGCGAGATGGACGAACCGCATCCAACTCGCCATCAGGCGAGTTGAATCGACCAACCCAACTCGCCTGATGGCGAGTTGGATGAACCACATCCAACTCGCCCAATGGCGAGATGGACCAAACCGCATCCAACTCGCAATCAGGCGAGTTGGATCCCAAGTCCAACTTGCCTGATGGTGAGTTGGATCAGCCTTGTCTGACTTGCAGTCAGGCGACCTGGATCATTCCACCTTAACCGAACCTTAGCTTCTTCTTTGGGCCTTGATTGAACTGTCTTTTGTTCCCTCTCGCTTGGAATTACCGTTGAAACTTTACGGATAAAAACTGCAAAACAGGCTTCAGCTTAAACGCGACTAGTAAAGTAGAGAAATCCAGGAAAATAGATATTCTTGCTGTCCGAAAGGGGTTGACAGACACCAGAAGAGGAAGGGGAAATGAGCAAGAAAAACAGAGAAGAGACAAAACTGAATCTTCGAGAAAACTAAGGTATGTCCGACTTGGAAAGTTTTGAAATAAACTTGGAGGTTTCGTAGGAAGGTACGAAGAAATAAAAATGCTTCCGAGATTGCCGTAAACTTTAGGGGACTTAAAATCTAGTTGGATAGTCTAGTGAAATAAGTCTTATGCAAGTTTCCTATATCGATCTATCATTCCTTAATTGTTCAGGCAGGTCTTGCAAGCCGATCTAAACTCTCGCAAAACCAAGAAACGATCGCAACGAATATTCAGATCGCTTCCTAAAGGAAGAAAGAACTAGAGACACAAACGTCGTCTTAAAACCAAATCGTTCCTCGCAATTTTCTTAAACCAACATATTCCAAGTCGTTAACCCGGAAACCACCAAATCACAATCCCAACGTCGAAAGATAAAACGTACACAATCCTTCAAAATATTGATTCAGCTGTTTTCGTTCGTGAAAAAAAGAGGGAGTGGGTACGTATACTCCCATAATTCAAAAAATATTTTCCTCGGCATCAAAAACATTGCGACAAAGTAAATCAAGAATAAAAAAGTAGCAGCGAGCACAACAAAGGGAATGCTTTCTCCCCGCTCGGTGACTAGATCTACCTCTTGTTGACCAATTCGTTCCGCTCAAGAAACAAATATGTTATGAGAATCCTCTCAAAACCGTACGGAAACATTCCACGAACAGATCACAACGAAATAGACTTCGGTAAAACTTCATGAGTAACTCTGAGCAACTTTCACAAAAGATCGAAATCAAAGCAAAAACGTTTCTCCTAAGATCTGCGGAAACATCGCTACTTTGACATGTCCATACATAGCACCGATTTACTACCTTCATAAAACCGGTCACCCATTACTTTCATGTAGATAAACATTTTTATATGAAATAGTCTACGGGAAAAAAAAGATCTGTATCATACAAAATGACTTCACAATAGAAAAACGCGAATGAGGAAAACCTAATCCTTGCTAGCAACGTTACGGGTAATGTGCAAGAAACACCCCCCCCCCCCCCATTTATTTCTATATGACGCCCTTCTTGTAAAACTTACGCAAAAAATCCTTCGTACAATCAGGTCAAGTCATACGACAGAACTTCCGAAAGTAAACATAACAGGTTTTACGAAAAAAGTGTTTTTCACACTACAATCTAACAAACCTAATTCCTTTGCCCTGCAGCTCGCTGGCTTCTGCCTTTCATTCCTCTCGGTCACATCCGAGAAGGCAATCTTCCCGCAAATGCGTCCACACGGGTTCTGTATCAGACCTCTTAGACTTTGTCTTTCAGAGAAAAAAAATTCATATGACTAAAGGAAACGTTGTAGGAAACATTCATCATATAACGGAAACCTGAAAACGGAAAATCGTTTCTACAACCATCGGCCATATTAACATGGAAAACACTGGCATACTTGGTCTATCAATCTTGACAAACGTTCTTTGGCCCTCGGCCAATTACGCCTTCCAGTAAAATTCCGAACCAGAATTCGGCATCCCCTTTAGGAAAATTCTAAACTAACATGACCTTATTGTTAAAACGAAAGTGGCATCATCTAATCCTTGACCAGCAATTTCCTCGGCTATCCGGCTGAAGACAGCCTTCGTGCCAAGCCAAAACATTCGAGCAAGCACCTCTCCATCTGATCACTTAAAAGGCTATACGGCAATCCATGATTTGTCTAAAAAATGCCAATTGACGATTACGCAAATAATTCTCGTATAACCTAAACAGTTAACAGAAAGCTTGAACTTGTCGAAAATTCGATCAAGTTCTATAAACTCCACAATTCAATTTAAGCCCGCAATATTTACCTATAAAAACGCAGCATGTAAGGAAAATTTCGTAACAAAAGCTCCTGGAGGCATACTAAACATCCTTAAAAATAGACAAATAAATCTCGGAGGGCCGACTCCTCACAAAGCACGCTGAAGGAAGACGCTCCGTCCTGGGGACAAATCTACGTGACCCCTTGGTCCTAATTCCTCTATCATAAATCAAACTACTTAACATCCAAACATAAACAACAATTTTGTCTGCGAACATCCGAAGACAAACAAAATGTTTCTCCAACGCAGGGTTAAAACAAAACCCTTGCAACCCCGCGAAACATCTTCATGCCCACGAACATTTCAAACACGAAACGCGGGCATAAGGAAAAAAAAACAATCTTCAGCATCGCGAGACGTCGCATACGCCAGAAGAATTGTTTTTTCGACAAAATTACCTTCCTTGAATAAAACACACCTTCTTAGAAGACCAAAGAGTAATACGCCATTAACATCTTCTTAAACACGTAACCTTCGCGAAGAATCAAAAACGGTAATATCAATTATGATATTTATTTCTGATCACAAAAAACTCTTAACGTCCTAAACAGACTAAGCATCTCATAAAGATAGCTCGCATACATCCGACACAAGGATAATATCACTATAAAAATAAATCCAAAATTTTGGTCAGAATTCCAAACGACTTAAAATTATCTTTGGAGAGCATGCTCGATTCCTACCAGACAAGCTGTATAAGCCTAGAACCTATCGCGGACTTTAAATTGTACGAATCAGGTCGAATACAATACGAAGAAACGTAAGCTGAAGTAGTATCGCAACCCCCCTAAACCATTATTAGGCCTAGGTCTTTCCCTAATCCCAGAACATTGGTCTCTAACATCTCATGGCATGATATCAAACTGATACGAAATCCTAAGACATGGCTCTTCGTCGATATTTGCTCGTTTATGAAACCTCTCGAACACAAGCCTTCAGATATTCTCATCTTAAAAAAACGACAAATATAACAATCTACAAAAGATTTAGATATGAGATGACAAATCATACTCTTCCTCTACATTCACACATATACAAACATGCTCTTAAAACACGAAACGCAATTCATTAGAAAGCAGCCGTGAAGCGGCAGGGATTCGAAGCCAAATGCGGCCAGTCCCAAAAATGTAAATACGGCCACACTTGGCCAGAGAAAACAGCCAACAAGGCTAATTTCGAGGCTGACAAAGGTCCAATATATAATGCCATGAGCAGAAACATGCTCGATAATCTCTACACGATACACAACTAAACCGTAAAATTCTCAATGGAAGACAGATCTTAAGAATCTTAACTCCAAGAAGAACTAGGAAAGGCTTGATCCCTTCGACTAGGGTACGTAGGCAGACTTTACAAGGCACATACCCAATCTTGTCGTGTTCCATTCTTAGGAGAGCGAGCCAACAATTTCAACTTTTGGAAAACCTGGTTTCATCAACGGACGTTTTAGACATTGATTCACCTAACATGCCTATCACTACCTCAAAATAATTACAAATAAAATCTTACAAGCTGGGGGGCGAACTGTTGGGGTCAAAATTGGTCATGACAAAATCAACGGCTAAAATCTTCTGAGAAATATTCCTTAGATAAATACGAGCCGAAAAATGTTGACGAAAACTACACCACATAAGCCAAGCATATTTAAAATAAGGATATCAGAACAAAACTCCGTGTATTTCATCCTAGATAAGAAATAAAAGAGCTTTTATCCAATATGACAAGTTTTACGAAACAATCTTAGGTAGAACAAAACTCGAAAATTTTCCGTGGAAATACCTCGTAGGAAAATCTGTGAGGCAATCTTCCGTAAAAATGCTTTCGTAAAATGTTTACAAAAAGACTTGAGTAAAACAAACGAAATAATTTGAAGGTCTACGAAGGAGTCAACGGAGAGAATGTGACCGGAAGGCAGGCATCAGCACAAGCAACTCACCCTCTGCTACTTGCCCTCTGCAACTCACCCTATGATACTTCCCCTCTACTACTCGACCTCCTCCAACTAGCCCTCTGCTACTCTCCCTCTGCAACTCGCCCTCACCTACTCGCCCTCGTCCAACTCGCCATGAGGCGAGTAGGAACAGTCTTGTCTAACTCGCCATCAGGCGAGTAGGACCGACCACTTCCAACTTGCCATCAGGCGAGTAGGATCAGGCTCGTCCAACTCACCATCAGGCCAGTAGGATCAGACTCGTCCAACTTGCCATGAGGCGATTAGGATCAGTCTTGTCCAACTCGCCATCAGGAGAGTCGGACCGACCACGTCCAACTCGCCATCAGGCGAGTGATATCAGGCTCGTCCAACTCGCCTGACCAAAAACATCCAACTCGCCAACAGGCGAGTAGGATCAGACCTTCTAACTGGCCATGAGGCGAGTAGGATCAGTCTTGTCCAAATCGCCACCAGGCGATATAGACTGACCACGTCCAACTCGCTATGAGGCGAGTAGGATCAGTCTCATCCAACTCGCCATCAGGCGAGTAGGACCGACCACATCCAAGGCGTTATCAGGCGGCCAGCTTTCCCTCTTCGGGTCTCGAAGAAAATGTCTCATGTTTCGTCTCGATTGGAATTACCGTTGAGACTTTTACGATAGAAACCGCAAAGACTAGTTTCTCGTATAAGTTCAAATTTTATTCCTATAAAAACTACAGTGGTTGACTTAACACCAAATGGCCTCAACTATACGAGTAATTTGAACTATTTTATAAACCGACGTCGTTCCGATGGTGTTCTTTAGAAGATATCGTAAAACATTTAAGTTGAAAAACGGCCAGAAAAGGTCTAAAACGGCTATAAGCCCACTTACGATTTTAGACAAAATTGAGCCCAAAGGATATTATGATGGTCTATCTATTATTCGCACAAGAAGATAAATGTAAATTTCAAAGATAAATGTGAATTATTAAGGGATAATATGAAGATCGAAGAAAAATGGAATATTTCCGCAAAGCGATAAACTCAACCCGCGGGCAGTAAAGGAAAGGGCAAACTGACATAGGGGGAGTATATAAGGGATGCTAAGGCGAGAGATACAAGGGACGATTCTTTAGACTTTGTAACTCCTATGAACTTAGAAACCTTAAACTTTATTCTCGACAAGTTTGGTTTGTATGAATGGTATTCGATTACTAGATGAACTCGCCCAACCAGTTTGATCTCCTTCCAATCTTTAATTGAACTACGTTCGGCTTGATCCTCAAAAGGGGTACGTAGGCAGCCTTTCATAAGGTCCAGTCCAAAATATTTAAAATCATTTTCGTCTTTTCTTCTAGTGCTAAGCGAGTTACGGCCACGGTTTTCTCGTCATAAGGTGATAGTGCTAGCAAACTTAGTCCATTTTACTGCTTGTGTTAGACGATTTCCTTTGTAATCTCGTTTTCAGTCAAGATTCTTGTATGCTTTTGTTCTCTGGAACGCTCATATGAAAATTTTAAGTAAAGATTTACTTCTTTTAAGCTCGCTTTATTGTCTTTACAATATTTTCCGAGTTTATTTTGTTACATGTCGTTGGCTCTCGCAGAGAATCCGGAACCTCTGAGAAAAATTAGGTTTTCCTAACTTTCCTTATTTTACAGAAATCGACAGTGCGAATTTTGGTTTCCACACTGGGAGGACATTGAAAGAGCTTTCCTCTACAAATTTCTTGATGATGATGAAGCTACTCAAGAAAGAGAGATTAATGATAAGTGGGACATGATGCTTGAAGGTTGGCATAAAGACGAGGGACGAACTGAACATAGGACTGCTGGTCAATAACAATATTGCAAAGCATGGATCTGAGCCGAGCAGAGCAGAAGAAGCTGATGTTAGTGAGACCTCAGCATCGATCGACACAAATACCTCAGCGTCGAATCGACACTAAGACCTCAGCTTCGATCGACACCAGCCCCTGCTATTAGTCGATAACCACTTGAAATCCAAGAAAGATTTGAGTTGTCCTCAAGACATTAACAGACTCGACACTAAAGAGCAGCGATGTATCAATCTGTTATCTTTTCCTAGATGGAGAAAGAGAGATCACCATGGAAGATTTCTTGGAGCTAGAGGAATTCTTGGAGCTAGAGGATGGAGAACAGCTTGAATATTTGGATTATGATAAAGAGATCAGGAAGACTTCTTGGAGTTAGATGAATGTCTTGAAAAATTTTATCGGGAGAGTTCACCGAAATATGACATCGATCGACCAGCATCCAGCTGACATCAATCGACCCCAGCCACCTGATTATCGATCGACAGCACCTATATGATTATCGATCAAAACTCATCGTTGACGAACTGACAGTTTACATGTTTGAAACCAGAATCCAGTTGAGGAGAGAATGCACAAGTCCGAGGCTTCATACCTTACTGTCCACAAAAATCTGAGCCACCCATCTGCACTGAAGGAGCTGCTGGTTTTCATAAAAGATCAAAGATGGTACATGACCCTTTGTGATTCCATGCGCTGTTTCTGGAATTGAATTTCATATTCCACTTGATAGGAACATGGATTTGGGGTTATTACATTGGGGTGTTTTTATGATCCTCCACACGTAATAGCTTCTCAGAGAAAGTTAATATATGGAACCGATATCATACGAGGTGTATCAGTAGCAGTATCAATCGATACCGACCGCTGAAGATGTCGATCGAGACACCCATGGCGTATCAAAGCACGAGGAGTTTGAAGCGTGTCAAAATCATTTGATGGAGGCACCACCACGAGATCAGACAATTATGGGGAAGAATTGGAGAAGAGGAAAAGGACCAAGGTCGGTCCTCAATTATCATTGATTCCCCATTCTCAGATGGCGTCAGGAAATACAGAGTGCACATCAGATACTTCTCTCAGCCAGTTGCAATGATTCGAGCAGTCCTTATGGCTGAGATGATAAGACAAAGGGAAAGATTCTATGGAGGCTGTTACAAAAAAGTGTGATGAAGCTGGATATCTTGGACACTGAGAATTTGTTTTGGAGCAAGTTTCAATCTCATTCGGGCCTACTCAATGTTCCAAACGTCAATCTAATGAACTGAAAATAAGCGTTGAGTGAGATGTAACCCAACTATTAGGTAAGTATTAAATTAGTCTTAATTTTCGCTTCTATTAATTTTGGGATTTTTTTCTATTTCAGCTCAAACAAAAAAATTCGAGGAAGAAATCTGCGTAAGCATCGATTGACACTTGATTAATGTCGATCGACAGTGGAACAAAAGTATCGATCGACACTTAGCTGTGTCGATTGACACTCATATCAGCGAGCATGTATACTGTATATTCCTTTTTAAATATTTACTTTATGGTTTATTTCTTCACCAATCTTAAAACTTGTATAACATTGGGGACAATGTTATTTAAGTCCGGGGGACGTATTACTTGATTTTTTTTTTAATGTTTTTTAATTAAGTTTCATAGAAGTCCAGAAGGGATTAAGATCAGATTTTATTTTTATTTATTCACTAACCACTCTATAACACCATTCTTAGACTTGTTATATTATAGAGTACTAAAGATACCAAAGTGGATCATCATGCACTTATATCACAATGCTTAGAAAGTTTTGAAGGAAACGAAGCCGACCTCCAACTAATTTGACTTATTTGCTTGCTCTGGCGTTTGGCATACATTGATTCCTTTCTCTCTCTCTCTCTCTCTCTCTCTCTCTCTCGCTCTCTCTCTCTCTCTCTCTCTCTCTCGTCTCTCTGCTCTCTCTCTCTCTCTCTCTCTCTCTCTCTCTTCTCTCTCTCCTCTCTCTCTCTCTCTCTCTCTCTCCTCTTCTCTCTCTCTCTCTCTCTCTTGTCTCTCTATCTTTTTCGGTATCTATAAAAGTAAAAGATTGAGATGATTTCCTGAAGATGCCGAGGGGTAGGAAAATTTCTTGTGACCTCATTATTCTAATTCAGAAGGAGTATTCACACACTGTGAAAGCAGAGGGGTAGGTAAATTACTTGTGACCCATTATTCAGTTATTACTTTGTAAAACATAAAAAAAAAATCAAAAGGAAGATGATCAAGGCGTACTGCATCAATGTCACTGTCATTGGAATTGAGATAAAAATATTCAAAGAAGAAAGAAAGAGGGAAGAAGGGGATCATGAAGATTACTTGTGTGTTCAAATACTTGATTAAGTATGAGTCCATATGTCCTTTGATCGATACTCACAAGGTAAAGGCTACACTTTTATTTTATGCAAGAAATGAGGTTAGCAGAGGGTGAGTCAGACTAGTATCCGCTAAGTTGTTGGTAGAATGGATTTGGTTCCTATACTAGATAAGTTATATAAAGTTCTCTAATATTAGCATTTAATTATTATGCTTAAAATATAGTATAGGTGATAATGGATAAATTAGAGATTTTGTGAGTCCATGTTTTTTCAAAACTCTTCCACATGTTTACCCTGTTTCGGTTGAGTACAAGTAAAAGTTAAGTCTAGGGGAGTTGATAGCTCTCAATATTTACCACTTTTAACCTTTTTATGGGCCCTATTTATAGTCTATTATGTGTGTTTGGGATTATTTTAGAGAGTTTTCAGGTTCAGGTACGTTTTGGAGAACTTTAGTGATTCTTGAGCTTTTCAGATGCAGAACTGCGCCAAATGTTTCATAGTTATCTATGGATGGAGACCTTCCCATGGTGAGATTGAGCTGATATTTTTTCACAACATAGAGTCTTTGCATTAAATTTTCAATGCCACCGGTTTGAGGTCATCAGATCCTTGAGCCAAATTTATATCCGTTTTACTAAAAAGTGATTTGTCTGCCTCACGAGAGGAAATTATCGAGGGAGATAAAGGAATGTCGATCGACGGAAGACCGCTTGGTGTCGATCGACGGTGATGTCAGAACATGAGGACGAGACTATTTTTGACCGACTTAAGGCCCAAAATTCATCACCAATTACCAAAATGCCCTCTGGCCACTTTAAAACCTTATTTATATAATTCTAAGTCATTGTTTAGGCTACACGCTATCTAAAGATTCTTTTATTCGTAGTTTTAAGGTTAGGAGACAAGGAAGGAAACTACTTCAGAGTCCTCCTAGAACCTTGGTTCTTTATTATTGAATTTCTATTTTATATTCCTCTATGATTTATGTTTCTTTGATAATGTATGAGTAGATTTCCTGTTAATTAGGTTTATTAATGGTACGATGATTAGGCAAAAAAAATAGAACTTC
>CAJHQP010005264.1:0-47443 GCA_905132765.1 Moricandia arvensis | reverse complement strand
GCTTCTCAGAGTCAAACTAAAGGTTTACTTTCATCTCTGTCATTTCTATGAGCTACCACAATCCTTTAGTTGGTTTCTTATACCTCGAATGTATTTTACGTGAAAGAATATTTTTCCTTCCAATCTTATCTTCGTTATTCTACTGGTTTGTGTGTTCCCGAGGATTCAGTTTGGTTTGTTTTATTTTCATTGCCAAAATTGGTTGCGCTTTGTAAAATACAAATAGAGAGATGAATGATAACTTTAATCAAAATTGTTAAGTCGCAGTACGTTATGATTATAACAAGCTAAAATGTCCAATATATTCTATTAAAATAGAAGTCACAACTCATTTCATGTGTGATTTTTTAAGTTGGACCATCTCTAGATAATTGCTTTAATAATTTTTACTATTTACATAACAATATATTTTATTTTTTCTTTCTCTAAACAAATAAATAAGAGTATCTTTAATGAAATCTTTTTTCTGATTCATTCCTAAATATATGTTTCTTAATTTTAAATATGTGATATTATTATTTTATATATAATTCTAGCTAATATAATCATAGTTTTATAAAAATATCATTATAAGGTATCTTTTCATCTAGATTTCAAGAAAAATATATAAATATTATTATATAAGTTTTTAGATCATATGATAATAACAAAATTTTAAAACATTACAAATGTAGATCAAATAGAAGGTAAATATACAGTAACATAATTTATAATGCTCTTATATTTTTAAACACTCACTACAAATTGATATATCTTTAATAATATTTTATGTTGCTCTTATACTTTGTAAACTTAATTAATCGGCATATAAACAGTGATATATAAACTTAAATAATTTATTCTACTTTTATATTTTTAAAATATTATACAAATAATTTATAAAATAAATATGCCAATTATTTCATAGCTATTTGATCCTATTTTTGGTATATAGAAAAATTTCTTCATATAATTTTGAAACAAATACAATATCATTTTAACTATAAACTAATTTTAAATAATAGTGTATAATTAATCAAAGATAATAAATAATTATATTTATAAATAAATAAATAAATTGATTCATGTAATAAACATGATCATATGACAAATAATATATGTAAACATATTATTGTAATTGACATAAAAATCTTAAAATAAATTAGTTTTGCCAAAATAAAAAATTAAAATAATATGAATAATAAATTAAAACATTAAAATGTCAATCATATATAAGATTACATTTTAAGATAAAAGATCACCCGCGCGGTTGCGCGGGGTCGAAATCTAGTGGGTTCTTAAAAGATAATTGTATACAATACGATTTACATTAGATATATGAATGAATATGGTTTTATATGATTCCAAGTGTTGATTATATTAACTAAATTCAATTTCAAAAAACTCCATAAATCTAATTAGAAATATACATATTCATAACCAAATTTTTAAGGATTGAGTGTATGTATTTTCTTGAGCCCTCATATAATATTTGAACTGAAATTATTCCATATATACAATTAATATTACTCCCTCCATTTTCTAATAGATGAGGTTTTAGAGATTTTTTTTCCAACTAGATACCGTTGTTAACTTTTAATATGAAATTTATTATTTTCATGATGGTTTTTAATATTTCCTAATATATTTTCTGCAATGGTTGAGTTGCGATTAGATAGACAGTGAAGATGTTCTTATTTTAGATATAAAGAAACAAACCATTTTTTTTAATTGTATGCATAAATACAAAACATCAAGAAATAAAAACAGAAAGAATATAAATACTTATTCCTGTATAATTATTTCTATTAAAATATGATCATAAACTATTGATATAATGTGTAGTCCAAAATTATTTTCTAACATTATCTATTTTTTAAAATATAACAATATATTTTTCTAACTGTACAAAATAAATCACCCACTTTTAATTCCATAATTTTAGATCCACTACTAACTTATATAATTTTTTCTTGAACATATTTCATATAATTATCAAAAACTAAATTAAATTAAATTAATATTAAACACAAAATATCATGCAAAAAATCTATTCTATTAAAATAGAAGTCACAACTCACTTCATGTGTGATTTTTTAGTTGGACCATCTCCTAGATAATTGCTTAATAATTTTTACTATTTACATAACAATCTTATTTTATTTTTTCTTTCTCTAAACAAATAAATAAGAGTATCTTTAATGAAATCTTTTTTCTGATTTCATTCCTAAATATATGTTTCTTAATTTTAATATGTGATATTATTATTTTATATAATTCTAGCTAAAATATAATCATAGTTTTAATTAAAAATATCATTATAAGGTATCTTTCATCTAGATTTCAAGAAAAATATATAAATATTATTTATATAGTTTTTAGATCATATGATAATAACAAAATTTAAAACATTACAAATGTAGATCAAATTAAAGAGGTAAATATACAGTAACATAATTTATAATGCTCTTATATTTTAAACATTCACTACAAATTGATTATATCTTTAATAATATTTTATGTTGCTCTTATACTTTGTAAACTTAATAATCGGCATAGTAAACAGTGATATATAAACTTAAATATTTATTCTACTTTTATATTTTTAAAATATTATACAAATATAAATATGCCAATTATTCATAGCTATTTTGATCCTATTTTTAGTATATAGAAAAATTTCTTCATATAATTTTTGAAACAAATACAATATTATTTTAACTATAAACTAATTTTAAATAAAATAGGTGTAAAATTTAATCAAAGATAATAAATAATTATATTTATAAATAAATAAATAAATTGATTCATGTAATAAACATGATCATATGACAAATAATATATGTAACCATATTATTGTAATTGACATAAAAATCTTTAAAATAAATTAGTTTTACCAAAATAAAAAATTAAAAATAATATGAATAATAAATTAAAACATTAAAATGTCAATCATAATATAAGATTACATTTTAAGATAAAAGATCACCCGCCGCGGTGCGCGGGTCGAAATCTAGTGGGTTCTTAAAAGATAATTGTATACAATACGATTTACATTAGATATATGAATGAATATGGTTTATATGATTCCAAGTGTTTGATTATATTAACTACAATTCAATTTTCAAAAAACTCCATAAATCTAATTAGAAATATACATATTCATAACCAATTTTTAAGGATTGAGTGTATGTATTTTCTTGAGCCCTCATATAATATTTGAACTGAAATTATTCCATATATACAATAATATTACTCCTCCATTTTCTAATAGATGAGGTTTAGAGAATTTTTTTTCCAAACTAGATACCGTTGTTAACTTTTAATATGATTTATTATTTCATGATGGTTTTAATATTTCCTAATATATTTTTCTGATGGTGAGTTGCGATTAGATAGACAGTGAAGATGTTTCTTATTTTAAAGATATAGAAACAAACCATAATTTGTATGCATTAATACAAACATCAAGAAATAAAAAACAGAAGAATATAAATACTTATTCCTGTATAATTTATTCTATAAAATATGATCATAAACTATGATATATGTGATAGTCCAAAAATTATTTTCTAACATTATCTATTTTTAAAAATAAAACAATATATTTTTTCTAACTGTTACAAAATAAATCACCACTTTAATTCCATAATTTTAGGGATCCACTACTAACTTATTATAATTTTTCTTGACATATTTCATATAATTATCAAAAACTAAATTAAATAAATATTAATATTTAACACAAATATCATGCATATAAATTTAAAATAAAGTTCCTAAAAATAATTTAAAAGATAAACCAGCCCTTTGAAAGGGCGGTGTCAGAATCTAGTTAAATTTATAATTATTCTCATTTTACTCTTATCATTTGTAGATGTATTTGTAGATGCTTATGTTAAGAATAAATAATAATTCAGTCATGCATTTCTGGTTTTAAAATATGGTATTATTGCTACTTACCACCACTGCAAAATAAAATTTAGAATCTTCTTGTGTGGCAGGAAAGAGAACGAAAAGAGGCCAATGATGGGTGTCGTGGTAGGTTCGACGATCTTGCGCGGCGGAGCTAACTCCTCAATCGTGTTCATTTTTTTCTGGCATCCCCCCTTGATCCATTGTACTGGAGCGATCTGAGAAGAACGATTAGACATTGTTAAAATGATCGAAGACTTATTGCATCTCACACCCCATCACACTTACGACTCTATACCCAAACAATAATTCCATAAACACCTAGCAAATATATGGCCACTACTACATTTCATTCTTTGCACTGTGGGCTTCATTACCTTTAAGGCATAGAGGGAGAGGTCATAAGATCTGCAGGTCCCAATGAATTGATTTATTCTAAAAAAGCAACATGAGAATTACTACAAACCCTTAAAGGTAGATTAACTTAAGCTAGTTCCAGTTTGAGTCAACTCTTCCTGCCAAAAATAGACATAAATAACATGTATTCTATTGTTTGTCAGCCGAAAGAGGAAGGTATAGCCACAACACATAGAAGAACCCCACTTACAGTTAATGACTACACATAAATCTTCTGCATAACCCTTGCTAAATAGCTTACCATCACTTGTCAAGACTTTCAAATTGTGAAGCTACTAAAAGAGGCCAGGGTAACCCGAATATATAGTTATTTAGAATGTATATTTAGTAAATATAATTTCTCTACAGCTTGCCTTTAATACTGACTTTTTAATATTTTTCACACACAAAAAATTGAATATTTAGAAAATATACGAGTTGAGTGATACGTTAGAAAATTTAAGATGGTGATAGACAAAAATATGAAACAAAGTCCTAAAAGAGTAATCAAACACATTAACTCTGTTAATGAACCAACATAAGTGTGAAAATAAATTATAGAATCAGTTTTATGAAAGAAAAAGAAATAATATTCTCTTTAAACATGATTTTAGGCAACATAAAATATATTTCAAAGTAAAATAAATGTATCTATATCTATCTGTTTTATTAGATAAAATAATATATTTATATATAATGTGATCATTAAAAAGTTCACAAAAATAATCTTGATTATTAGAAAAAATATTCTTTTCTTTACAACATTAAATTTAAGCAACATAAAATACTTTCTCAAGTAATAAAATATATTATTTATATCTATATATTTATTTGTTGATACATAACTAATTAAATAATATAAATCGAGATATTCTTAATTGATTAAAAATATTTTATAATTAATATTATTGAAAAAAAATTATCCATTTTTGCATAATATTTTATTTGACTATAGATATCATATAATTGTGAAAATGAAAAATATCGTATAGACAAAATTCTACTTATATAATATGACTGTTGAAAACAATCAAGGAGAAAATTGGTATTTACTTTTAGTAGATATTAAAAAGGAAAACTAAAAATATTTTTTACTACAAGCATATTTTTAACAAGTAATTAAAAATATTTTTAAGTCGCATACCCAATATAGTTTTAATGAATAAAATATTAAACTTTATCACTACTAATTTTTTCTTAATATTTTAGTTTTACTATTAATCTTAATATTTCTTTTTTGTTTACAGAATACACACATAATCATAATAACCAAATAAATCCGAATTCTAACGTTTAAAATTATTTTAAATAACTTTCAATTTACTTTTTCATAAATTTAAGGCATCGACATACTTGGAATTTAAAATATTTTAATTATCGTAAATTTCAATATGTATTCATGACCTTTCATAAACTTATCAGCTATGTTTATATATGCAATTTTATATTGATAAAAATATTAATAAATAAAAATAAAATATTAACCCATATGTTACCATAATTTTCTTTGTAAATTTATATATATGCATAAGATTCAAAATATTATTGTAGATTCATTTATTTATTTTAATTCAAACACTTTTGTTATTTTTTACTATTTATTGTCAAAATGAATACATTAAGTTACACATAATCTTACTAAAACATATTTAAATTTCTAAGACAACAACCAATCTAAATGACAATAATACAAAAAATCAAATATTAATATATTTATTAGAGTGAATTCAAAGAAATATATGCAATCGAATCAAACCAAGTGATAACCAAATCGATTAGATATTATATATCCAAAATCACATATCTAATTAAATTAATGTAATATAATTAATATAAATTATAAATGTTTAAGACATAAAATAAAATATACCAATTAATTATTATAATATACGGTCTTTGTAAATAACTGCATCCGTGCATGAGCATGGAAGAATCTTCTAGTATTAGGTAATTTCATAATTTTATTTAAGAAAAGTAGGAAAATATTAATTAATTTTATGGTTGATTTAATAAAAAGTAAAAATTTCGAGCAGACCATCATCACCAGCCAAAGCATGGTGCTATTCCTGCTGCTGTGTGTATGGTTAATGTTGTTTGCAGTGCTCGAGAGTGGCAAGGCGCTAAGGTTTCAGTACCTATCACTCCCTTAGGTCGACCAACCAATCATGATCCCGCCAGGCACTATCACCATGAAACCTCTACAGGCAGGCCTTGGCTGGTATCTTTTATCGGAGCAATACCTCAATCTATCACCGGTATGAAAATATAGCCCAACGTCTCATCACCACTTCTCGCTGAAGCCCTGGCTTTGAGAAAAGTGGTTACTGCTGCTCTGCCAACAACGTCTGGATCAGATCTGATTCTCAGGAGCTTCATCAGAGCTTTACACTTGAAGTTGTATCTGATGGAGCTTCATGGAGTTCTCATGGATGTCTAGTGCCTATTCTGTTCCTTTGATTTTATTTCATTTTCGTTTATTTCAAAAATCAAAACACTGTTGTTGATCGTCTTGCGAAATATGCTCTTTGTTCCTTTTATGTGGGTTTGTATTAAACTTCATCTTTAAGTTAATGCAAGTTTTGATTGTTAAAATATATATATATATATATATATATGTAGATGCATCAAATTATTTCTTTAAATTTTTTAAGAAGTATTCTAATGATAACACATGAGATACATATGTTGTAATGTTCTCCGGGATCAATTTGATTTTTTGACAAAATATGTAACGAAATATATTTCGGTTACAAATAATTAGATCTCTTTTACCCATTATTTTGTTTAAAAAATTAATAAAAATACCGTAGTGGAGCCTATTAAAAACCCTTAGTGCCAACAGGAACCCTATTAATCGTCATCGTATCACAACAAGAAAATAAAATCTAGGATGTTGAGAGACAGTGTGATGATGAGTCTTGAAGATATGTGGAGAATAATAGCCATGGTGTCTATATTTGGCATCTACACATCACTCCTCAGCCTCTGTCTTTCATCGTCTTCGTCTGGGTACGCGCCCATGGGTGCCACAACTTTGTACGTGGTGTTGATGCTCATGTCGTGCACCAATATTCGCATCTACAAGGAAGAAGAGCCTCCTCTACCTGCTAGACGTGCTGCTTACTCTGTGATTCTTATGGTATCCATGTTTTATTTCTCCTACTATTACCCGACCATTGATGCCTTGATTTACATATGCTCCTTGTTCGCCTTTGGGATCTCCATCTTCCAGCTCAACTCTCCCATGGACACGAAACACGTGTTTTGCCACCTTTTGCTTTGGTTTAATCTCAGCTTCCAGTGGCTATGGGCTCGGTGATTGGCTAGATTCAGAACGTAACTTTTCGTGGGTTGTTGTGTTTGCTTTCCTTTGCACAAAGCTTATGTTCCCCATTAACGGCATATATATCTAGTGTCTCTATCAATCAACCCCTGATCGGTTGACCTGTTCCTTTTTTTTATAAAGCACAGATTTTAGTTTGAAAAAGTACAAGAGTGCGGTGGAACTCAATTTCAATACAAATGTTAAAATTTTAGTTTGTTTAAATGAGAAATGTTTGTCCTAGAATTGTTGTTCTAATAGCACAAAATGGACACTATGAAAAAGTCTAACAAGGATAATAACTTTAGAAAATTGTAGAGAAATATGAACTCATATTAAACAAAGCGCGCACACCAAGTTGAGTCGATGTTAACCCAAACTTGAATTTACTTTAGATAACGATTTAGATATATGGATAAAGGTCCAACAACCTATATTTTTATATTAAATTTTATTTTATATAATTGATCATTACATAAATAAAAATTTGACTAGAAAGATAGATAAGTCTTTTAGAGAATAAGTCTTGATAAAAAGTCATTAATTCTTATTTAGAATTAGTCTTGGTCACTAGGGTTAAAAAATCACTTTAATTTTGTGATTAATTTTATGGTTAATACCAAAAACTAATGCAATATTTATTTCAACTAAAACCAAAAATGCTTTTAGCTTTTTCCTAGGGTATATAATGCTCCATCTCATTCAACTAACAAAAAGATGAACAACAACAATCTTTTTCACTTCTCTTCTTTATTTTTTGTTTGTCAAAGAGAGAATACACAGAGAAAAAAAATGTTTGCTAGGATTCTCATTCAAGTAATGTGAATAGAAAAAAGATGCAGTCTTATCATGGAACTCTAATCGTCATATAAACATCACACTATGAGGCGATTTTTAAGTTAAGAAAAGAGATTTGAAGTCTTGACTCTGCAAAGCTCGTTCTTTATTTTGTTTGATTCACTGTATTTCTGTTTATATATTCAATGTTCTTTATAATATATCTTATAATTATTCTCTATAAATTAAGTCCTAAAATCTTAACTCAAATTTTTTTTTATTGTTTTTATGCACTAACCCATCTGATAATCTTGAAGTTTTTTTTTGGTCGTAGGAGCAGTTTCAATATGATGTAATCATATCGATTAGTTGAATCAATTCAACAAAATACCAGAAAATACTCGGTAATATTTTTCTTAACCTTATGCAATAATTCTACTATTTTTCATTAGTTGTTGTTATAGATATATTTTTACACGGTCTGATAGTTGTTTATGTTCTTCAACAAAATTTTTAATGGTAATGAATTGATCTTCTATGCTTATTTGCGTAAGTTGTTGAGTTTGATTTCTAAAAAATATATGTTGTTAAGTTGAGTATGTTTGATGCTGGTCTGTATTAATTAAAATTAGAAAAGTCTTTAGCTCGTTCAAAATAAATCTGTTAGTCTTTAGCTCGGTCAAAATAAAATTTGTTTCCATGACTTTTGTGATTGCTAAGTCTTACCCATTATTCTAGTAATTGACTTCATTAACTTTGAACGAATAGTGCTTTCCTAAAAAATGGTAATTGTTTTTGGATCAACTCATTTAAGTAAATAAAAAGGCGTTAGTTTTAAGTTGTTACCGCTCTGACCAATTCATTTACCCATTATTCAGAATTTATTTGTCGTCTATTTTGGAATAATTTGAGACTGTGTGTGCAATTATTCTAGAGAATAAAATTTAGTTAATTTCTACATTTTGCATCTACTGAAATTAGTTATCTTAGAATTTTATTAATTCTAGAGATTTAGTTTAATTTGTTATTTCAATTTATTCACATTGTTTAATATGTGATATTGGGCATCTAATGTTAAATAACATCGGTAATATAACTGTATGTCTTTTGAATATATATATTGAGCATGATTGTCATAATATTAGTAATCTGAATTGAATATAGGAGAATTTGGTCAAATATGACTCAAAACTTGATTTTAAATGCAAAAGTAATATTGAAACATCAATCAAATGCAAAAGTAATCCAAAAGCCTTGTGAAATTACAACCAGGCCTCTTATGATCAAACAAAAAAATAGAATTTATTTTTACGAATATAACCTTCGGGAGTCTTCTGAGTTTGTGTAAGTCGTCAAGACGACTTCCTTGGAAGTCTTCCAGACGACTTTCCTCGAAGTCTTCCAGACGACTTCTCTCGAAGTCTTCAGGAAGTCTTCTCATATGGTTGATCTGTACATCAGACGACTTCTCGGAAAGTCTTCTAGACGAATAGTAAATTTAGGGCCGAGAAGATTTACTTGAAGTCTTCTGAAAGACTTACTTGAAAGTCTTCTGAAGACTTACTTGAAAGTCTTCTGAATCGAAATATTTAACGTTATTGGAATTTGTGTCTTCTTATATAAAGAAAATTTACACACTTTTTTCCTCTCAAATGGCTACAAAAAATGTTATGTTTCTCATTCTAAAACTTTTCAATCTCTCTCTAATCTTTTGAACTTAAAAACACCAAACTCTATATCAATTTCTCATTTTTATCTCATGTTTTTCTCACTGAATTATTTTGTTTTACAGGTTTTTCATTACATGGTTCTCATCTTCCACTCCTTTAAAGATAGATTTATAAATAATATTTTTTTTTCATTTGGTAACCCAGTGTTGCTAAAAGGTCTTCTTTTGAAATTTTTTTGTCGTTTTAAGTTATTACCTTATTTTGAAGTTTTTCTATGTTTTGAAGCCATTTGAATCATTTGGTAAGTTTTGGTTGCTTAAAGCTCTCACATTTTTCCCAAACTAAAACTTTCTATTAATTTATCATTTTTTGTCTCATATCTTTCTCAGTAATCCATCTTGTTTTGCAGGTTCTTTATTACACGGTTCTCATCTTATACTACTTTAAAGGTTAGACCTATTTTTTGAATATATATTTTTGTGTGTTCTTTAAATGTTGACATCTCATCTTCCACTCATTTTCTCTGTTTTGATGTATTTTGAACGTTTTTGGATTTGCAGGTTTTCAGATATGTGTCAGACTTTGGAAGACTTCCAGACGACTTCGTGGAAGTCTTCCAGACGACTTCGTGGAAGTCCTTCCAGACGACTTCGTGGAAGTCTTCGTGTATCCATTGGAACAAGACCGAGACGAAGGAGATCTCTAACACCAACTCCACCAACCGCAAGAGCGATCGTGGCGGGAAGGGCATCTTCGTGCACAATTTGGGTGCTCAGTCTATTCCCACTCTCGCAGACAAATTGGTAAGTTGAAACTCCTTTTCTTATAAATTTAAAATATTTTTATTTTCCCTGTATTCTAATGTTTTTTTTTACTTATGTGTTTTCCTAGGCGGAAGAAATGATGGCGACACCGTGGGTGATTTCGATTTGTACAAGAGGATCCACACCAACAAGACGACGGGCCAGATTGATGACGGTCTTGCGAAGGAAGTGGTCTCCCTGGTGGACAGTATGAAGGAAGACCAAGAGGCCCGTCTCTCCAGATCCAGGCCGGTCTCGACTCCACATCCACTGCATCGACTGCCCCTCTCCAAAGTTCAAATCGACGAGCTTCTTGTATCGGTAAGATATTTTCTAAATATTCAATTCATTTATATATTTTATAATCTTTTTTCTATGATTATAATTTTAAATTTTCTTTTTCAAGCGATTCCAAAGAAGAAGGGACGTTTGGTCGGTTTGGGTCGTCGATCCAAGCCGATTCCTTCTACATCCCAGGTGCCGGTTGATCCTATGCTGATAGATCAACTGAAGGATAAGGATGACCGCATCGCTATGTTGGAGGCGAAGATGGCGGCTCAAGAGGCTGCTAGTAAGGCAGAAAAGAGGCGGACTGAGAGGATGATGGAGGCGTTCATGAAGAAATTCCCAGACCATAACTTCGACGACGACGACGACGAGGACGAGGACGAGGAGTAGTTCTTTTTATTTCTTCTTTCTGTTTTTAATTTTCTGTTTCGAATATTACTTTTTAACATTATCTATATTATGTTTTTTATTTAAATTTCAATTTTCAATTTAAAAAAATTTAATTTTATTTTCAAATTTTAATTTTAAAAAATAAATTTATATTATTTTAAAAAAATTAAATATTACGAATATTCTGAGGAATGATATTCCTCAGAATATTCTGAGGGATACAGTTCCTCGGAATTTCCTAGGTATATTCCCAGGAAATAAATCCGTCGGAATATTTTCCTCGGAATTTCCGAGGGTTAGTAGTCCTCGGAATATCCCGACGGATTTATTCCTGAGAAAATTCCGACGGATTTTTTTCCATCGGAAACTACCGACGGACTGCTTCCTCGGAAATTTCCGTGGGAATTCCGACCAATTGTTCATCGACAATATTCCTCGGAATGTCCTCGAATTGTGTCCGTCGGAATCTCCTCGGAATATTCCGAGGAAATTCCGACGAAAACTGTGATTCCGAGGAAATTTTTCCGAGGGACTTTTTGTTCGGAATATCGTCGGAATCGCTTGATTCCGACGACATTCTGAAGAAAATATCCTAGGAATCGAGGTATTTTCTTGTAGTGAGAAGACTTCCTAGAAGTCGTCTAGAGAAGTATTCTAGACGACTTCGAGGAAGTCTTCTCGGAATTCTTCGTGGAAGTCTTCTAGACGATTTCCATGAAGTTTTCTAGACGACTTCCATGAAGTTTTCTGACGACTTCCAAGAAGTCTTCTCGAAAGTCTTCTAACATATAATTTGCTAGAAGACTTCTAGGAAATCTTCTCAGAGAGTCTTCTCTCAATTCAAGTGGAGTCCAAGCTTGTTTTTTGGAGGAATGATCTATAATAATTTTTTTATGGTTATTTTGTGATTTGTAGGTGTACACTTTTAATTGTAACTTGTTTTTGTAAATTTAAAGATATATTAATGATTTTTTTTTTAAAAAAAAATTCTGTTACATAGAAATATCATTACTATTTTTTTAGTAATTTATGTTAATAAATTTTTTAATTAAATTTCATTTTTTTTGTTTTTTTCCAAATAATATATATAATAAAAGATAAAATTTCTAATTCTTAAAAGGAATTTAAAAACGAAAAATATATTTACATAAAATATAATTTCCAACAAAAAGGAAAGTTCACAAATATATTCTTGATTACTTTTTAAATAATAGCCTTTTAAAGTTTATAAACCTTTTAAGTTTAGTATTAAAAAAAAAAATTGATGTCAATGTTTGAAGGTTGTTCTACAACAGGCAGTCGTCCATGAAGACAACATAGTAAGTGGCAACAACTTATAATACTCTGAAAACCATAAATATTTTCTAGTAGTGTAATTCTGAATTAAATTGCAAGTAAAATGCATATTTAGTGATCGACTTACAGATATTCAATGTGTGATATACATTTATATTTCTCAAAATCAGAAATTGTTTACTTTAATCACTAAATATACATTTTACTTGCATACATACATAGATGAATTTATATGAATTTTACATATATGTCTCAAAATCAGAAATATAAATGTATATCACACATTGAATATTCATAAAAATGACTCAAAACTTGAAGTCAAACACAAAACTAACCCATATTTTTTTGAAAATTTTCATTTGCACTATTCACGCTAAAAGTTCTTATTATTCACGAAAATGCCATTATTTTTTTCTTTTTCGAAAATGAGTATTTTCATCCTCATCTTCATCAAGTATTTACAATAATGTCATTGCCATTTTTTAGTAACTTAATTAAGTTAAGAGTTTTTATTTAGGGTTTAGACGAATTCCAAGAAGTCGTCTGATTAATAATATGTACATCAGACGACTTATGGGAAAGGCTTCTCGGCGAATAGTAAATTTAGGGTAGAGAAGACTTACTTGAAAGTCTTCTGAATCAAAAATATTTAACTTTATTGGAATTTGTGTCTCCTTATATAAAGAAAATTTACACATTTTTTCTTCCTCTCAAATGACTACAAAAAATATAATGTTTCTCATTCCAAAAACTCTCCAACCTCTCTATAATCTTTTTGAACTTAAAAACACCAAACTTTATATCAATTTCTCATTTTTATCTCATTTTTTTCTCACTAAATTATTATGTTTTTGTAGGTTTTTACACAGAAGTCATCTAGGTGAACAAATCTGGAAAAAATTGATTTCATACCTTAAATTAGTGAGATAACTTCCTTAGCACACATAACTCTTCTCCAAGCACACATAAGCTCAAAAGAAAGCGACCCACCAAGAATCGTAAGCTTGAATCAAAATCTTGAATTTTTAAGATGAATATAGAGAGAAAGTGAAAAAAATTTAGTTTTTTAGCATAAAATGAGATAAGAGGATTGAAAATCGATTTTTAGGTGCATTAAGAGCTTCAAATTGGTTGTTCATGGTGGTTGGTGTATTGATGGCAATGGCGTTATTGTAAATACTTGATGAAGATGAGGATGATAAGTAAAATACTCATTTTCAAAAAAAAAAATTGCATTTTCGTGAATAATCAAAACTTTTAGGCTGAATAAGGAAAATGAAAATTTCAAAAAAAAATCATGGGTTAGTTTTATGTTTGACTTCAAATTTTGAGTCATTTTTGCCAAAAACTTGAATTCTATCCAAATAGATGAAGTTCATGTATTACATTTTTTTGGACTATCAAGTATTTACAACAATATCAAGACTTACTGTAATTTTTTAAAAAAAATTAAAAAGATATTAATGAAATTTTTTAGTAAATATATTCATGTCTATAATTTTATCTTGCCAAAAATACATGACATTATTGAATTATTGATACAATTTTAATATCCAAACACAATAATACAAAAATAATCAAATTTGCTACAACTAAGGGAGAAATATTCCTAAAAAAACTTAACCAAAATTCACAACATACCAAATATTACATAAGTTCAAACATATAACATTTTCACTGGAAAACTTCTGGAAGTCTTATGTTATAATATGTAAATAAAAATAAATAAATAATAATATGTAAAATAATTTTTGTAGGTAATAATGTTAACCTAGTGTGTATTATTAGCTAGGAATATGATGTAGAGATAATGGATTTTGTGTTTTATTTGATTATACCACCAACAATGGGGATGCTGAAAGTAAGTTTCAACTGTTGAATACCCTGCAATGAAGGTGTTGAATACCACTTGTAACACTTCGACCACCATTAGCCATGGGAGGTCGGTGCATTACAAGTGGTATCAGAGCTTGTTCTAATCCGAGAAGCATCTTGAGACTTGTCGTGAGATGCAACAAAGACGTTGCGTTCTTTGAGAGAGGGTAAATTGTAATATCCCGAATTGTGATATATGGAAAGACTTAAGAAAATTCATTTGGCGACCTATGTCACCAAAGTTCACTTACATTTTCCGTCACACATGTTTATAACTCCATGATTAGGCGTGCTTATGCTGAAGTAGTAGAATGATGGGTGACCTATCGGAAAATTGATTCGTGATACCGTGTGAGTGAGGCCAAAGAACGAAAAAATGTCATTTGCTGATTGGAGGGACAATAAACATAACTTTGAGCTTTGAAAAATCAACACCTGACCGTTGGAGCGGGATGTGACTCACATACGAGAGAACGGGCGTGGATAGTCCATTATCCGTGGGTGGTCGAGGCGTTACGTGATGATTTTGTGTAGTTTGACGATAAAGAAATAAAACTAAGGGAAACGTTATAAGGAAAACCATCCAAACTTTAAGAGCTTAAATCAAATACTGATTTTGTGTCAAAATGTATCTGGACTAAATCGAACGAAAAATACTGTAAGGCTCTTTAAGGAAAACGTCTAAACTATCAGGGCCATAACGCAAATACTAATTTAGTGTTGGGGGTTAAATCGAAACAAAATAAGAGTAAAAGGGGTACTTAGGAGAATCGGCTAAACTAGGAGGGGATCTTTAAGATAAAACATTTGCCTGAAATCTCATAATCCAAAAACGAACCAACAGGAGAATGCCACGTCATCAACCAGGGATCGTGTCCTCACAAACAAAATCTTGTATCGTCTCCTCAGCCAAAAACTAAAGAAGATCATAAAATCCAAAACCACTCATTCTCTCTTTCGCTAAAACTCTCCAAAGAAGAAGATAACATGGCGACAAGCGCATCTGCTTTGCTCAGACCCACAACAACCTTCTCCACTGCAATCCCCAAGAAAAACCCGAACTCCATCTCGTTCCACGGCCTCCGTCCTCTCCGCCTCGGTGACTCCTCCTCCTCTGCCTTACCGAAGCTATCAACTAACTCCGGGAGAAGATCTTCCTCGTCCGTCGTGAGAGCAGAGCTAAGCCCATCCCTCGTCATAAGCCTTAGCACTGGTCTCTCACTCTTCCTAGGGCGGTTTGTGTTCTTCAACTTCCAGAGAGAGAATGTGGCGAAACAGGTGCCGGAGCAGAACGGGAAAACCCACTTCGAAGCAGGGGATGATCGTGCAAAGGAGTACGTAAGCCTCTTGAAATCGAACGACCCTGTTGGGTTCAACATCGTGGATGTGCTTGCTTGGGGTTCTATTGGACACATCGTTGCTTACTACGTCTTGGCCACTTCTAGCAATGGCTATGATCCCAGCTTCTTCGGTTGATTCTTTTCTGTCTCTTGTTTATGTATTTATCTTTGACTTGTATCGCACAGCCTATTCTCTTGCCTACCTTTCGTCTGCCTTTCTTGTTATTGCCTAGGGCTTCTCACTTTCCTTTGCAACCTTTGAATATATTTCATGATCTTCCATCATCTTCATGGTTAACTTTTTTTTCTTTTCAAAATTTGAGATTTTTTTTCAATATTAACATATTATTTAATGGCTTATTTCATTTTTCTCTAAAAAACATATTCTAATTATATTCTAGAAAAAATACACTAGGATAGTTATTTTCAAGTTTTTGTCACAAAAATAATTTTTAAAGAAGAAAATAACCAAAATAAACTTTATTAAAGAGTGTAAATATACATTTATACCCCTTGGGCTACTAATCTAAACTTAGTGTTTAGATTTATGGGGTAATGATTTTGGAAGTGGAGTTTAAAATTAAAAAAAAGTCAAAGATATTAAAAGTTTCAAAATAAAAGTCTATTTAGTTTTTTTTCTTTGGAACTATTTTGTGACAAAAACATAAAAAAAATTATTTGAAAGATTTTCCTTATATTCTATCATTAATTTATGATATTAATATTATTTTGTATTTTTAAAATTTATTGATTTTCTGCAGTTATTTTTGTTTTAAAAATAACTGAGTGGAATCCACTCGTCCACACAAATATATGTCTACTTATAAATCAATATTACTTAAAATTTAAAATAAGTTATAAATATATGTTATCTATTTTGTTTTTTTGAATATAATATCATTTTGAAATTTATATTTGGTGAATTTAGAAAATTGTATTAGTCATATGTTAATCACTGTTCTTATGTTTGTTATTTTAAATTATATATATATATATATATATATATATTATATTGTTTTTTCTTAGGTAAATATCATGTCTGAGTAAATTTAGGTTATTTTAAGTTACTAATTAATGGTCGAACTATAACTTTTGTATAGTAATTTTTTAGTAACTCTATCTTAATATAATAGATACAAAGAACATTAGATTTTATAAAAAACTAAACATATATATCTCATATGAACGTAACAGAATATTCGGATTGTTACTCTTAGTCAATATTTGTTGAGATATTGCAGGCACAAAGATATGATCATGAAAACCAATTGTTGTACTTTAAATACATTGTAAATCTCATTACGATCAAGGAAATACAAATAATTTCATGGTATCAGAGCTTTGTTAGCTCCTGGACCAAATCGATCGTCTTCTCTATTTTTCTTTTCTTGTTTCCTTCCTCACCACGCAACTCTCTCTCTCTTCTTCTTTCTTCTTTTTTCTTCATTGATGGCTGCTCCTGCTGCTCCTGTTGTTCAATCAAATAGAGCCTTTGGGGTCACCAATATTAAATCTCACATTACGCTGATACTAGACACAAATGATCATAATTATGATGCTTGGAGAGAGATCTTTCTCACTCACTGTCTTACATTTGACGTGCTCGGGCATGTTGACGTAACCTCCACACTTACTGGTGACAACGATCAACAATGGATCAAATGTGATGGTCTTGTTAAGCTATGGATTTACGGGACGTTAACAACACCTCTTTTCAAATCATCGTTCAAAACTGGTGGGACGGCACGAGACATTTGGCTTTGTATTGAGAACCAATTTTCGCAACAACAAGGAGGCACGTGCAATGCAGATTGACAAAGAGTTGCGAACTCTGGAAATCGTGATCTCTCGGTTCGAACTATAGCCAACGTCTCAAGTCTCTAGCTGATCTCCTCTCCAAACTCAATGCTCCAATCAATGAAAAAAACCTGGTCATGTATATGTTAAATGGTCTAAATGATAAATTTGACAATATTATTAATGTCATCTAAGCACCAGAAACCGTTCCCCTCATTTGATGATGCTAAATCCAAGCTGAAGCACGATCAAACCGTCTGCAACACACAGTGACCACTCTTCTCCTCCATGGTCTTGTCTCCGAGACAAACACTCGCAACACAACCCAGCAGCGCAACAATGGCAGAGGCAGAGGACGCAATAATCGAGGACGGGGTCGCAACAACAACAATCGGCAGCCAGTCACCACCTGGGCCACAACAGCCGCTCTGGCTCCTCAACAAACGTTCTACGGGTGGCCACCACAACAGTATGGGCCCATGGAACTATTATCCTCCTGCAAATAAGAAGCGTGGCTTTCTTGGTCCACGTCCACAGACACCACAGCCTGCTGGAGTCAACATCGCAAACCATACTACAGTTCAACCAACTCAGGACTTTGCTGCCGCATTTAACAGCATGACCCTTACTGATCCAACAGCCGGTGGATGGTACATGGACAGTGGCGCCACTGCTCACCTTGCCTCAGCTTCAGGTATGCTTCAGTCTATTAGTAAATTGAGCACCGGAAACATCAATTATTGTAGGTAATGGTACTGCCATTCCAGTTCATCATTCCGGTATCACCTCTTTTCATACTCCATCTCGCCCTCTGCATCTTAACAATATTCTTGTCACTCCTAGAATCGATAAAAACCTTATTTCTGTCCGTCCGTTTTACTAAGGACAATTCTTGTTTCATTGAATTTGACCCTTTTGGCTTTACTGTGAAGGATCTACGGACGCGGAACCTTCTCATCTGCAGTGATAGTTTTGACGATCTCTATCCAATGCTCCCCCTCCCAGAATAAGCTTCCTCAGCCTCATTTCTATCTCGTGTCTGTCTCTCCATCGAGATGGCACCATAGGATGGGTCATACTAATAATGAGACTCTCAAGTCTCTCATCTCTTCTTCTTTTTTCATTGTAATAAATACAAGTTACAATCTTCTTGTAATGCTTGTCAACTTGGGAAACACATTAAACTTCCTTTTCATAAATCAACTTCTTCTTCTTCTGATATTTTTGAGCTGGTTCACTCAGATATTTGGACATCTCCTATCATGAGTTTAAGTGGGATCAAATATTATGTTTTGTTTCTTGATGACTACAGTCATTTCCTCTGTGTTTATCCTCTTCGTAAAAAAAGCGAAGTCTTCTCAAAATTTCTTCACTTCTCTCATTATATTCAAACTCAATTCAATAAACAAATAAAAGCGCTTCAGTGTGACAATTGAGGAGAATATGTCAATGATCTCTTTCAAACACATTTTGCTCAAAATGGGATTCAAGCTCAGTTCTCCTTGCCCATATACATCCCAACAGAATGGCAAATATGAAAGGATGATTAGAACCATAAACAACACGCTCCGATCGCTTCTCTTTCATGCTCAGCTACCTCCCTCTTAGTGGGTTGAAGCTTTACATGTTGTGGTTCATCTTCAAAACATCCTACCTTCCTTGCCATTAAACACAAAACCCATACTTCATTCTCTTTAATAGAAACCCTACCTATGATCAATCTTAGAGTTTTCAGGTGTCTCTGTTTTCCCAACCTAAACAACTCCAATTCTCACAAGCTTGAACCAAGATCTAGAGCTAGCTTGTTCTTAGGATATCCTACTCAACAGCGTGGTTATAGATGTCTTGATCTAACTACAAACAAGATCATCATGTCTACACATGTTGTCTTCGATGAAACCACATTCCATATTCTCAACCCAAACCTCAACCTCTTCCACCTATAACTTCTTGGATATCACGGATGAGCCATCCTCCATGTTCCGGCAAATCCTTCAATCTCCTTCTCAGCCCATTTTGTTCCTTCCATTCCTGCTACGGCTGCTCCCACTAATTTTTCTCAAGCCTTTGCAGTCTGCTTCCTCCTCGTCATCAAATGACAACGAGAAGCAAAAGTGGCATTCGTAAAACAAACCTGTGTTGTCTCTTTTAGCTGACTCTGTTTCACCCATTCCCAGAATCTACCAAAAAGCTTTAAAAGACCCGAACTGGAAACCTGCAGTAACTGAAGAGTACGATGCTCAAATTGCCAATAAGACATGGAGCTTGTTACCTCGTCCTGCCAGAAACAATATTATTAATTCTTTATGGCTGTACAAACATAAGCTGTGATGCAGATGGAGTTATACGGAGACACAAGCCAGACTTGTGGCTAATGAGAAACACAAGCTGAAGGGATTGATTACAATGACACCTTTGCTCCAGTAGTCAAACCGGAAACAATCAGGCTTGTTCTTCATGTAGCTTCTCTCGCTTGGATGGAACATATCTCAGCTAGACTTTAAAAATGCCTTCTTGCATGGTGAACTAGACGAATACATCTACATGCATCATCCACCCAGATTTGTTGATAAGAACAAATCACAATATGTATGCAAGATAAACAAAGCCATTTATGGTTTGAAACAAGATCCTCGCGCTTGGAATGCTCGCATCACTTCTTTCCTCTCTCGGTTGGGGTTCAAAGCCAGCAAATGTGACGCTTCTCTGTTCATTTATCAGAATGGAAGGTACACAACATATCTTTTCTTATATGGAGATGATAACATTCTAACAGGATCATCTCGTCATCTTATTGACCATGTGGTTGCTAAACTCAAAACAGAGTTTCCCATTACAGACTTAGGAATACTCAGCTACTTCTTGGGAATAAGGGTTGAGTACAATGGTCCATGTATCATGTTGTCTCAAACGCGTTACCCCTTGGACATTCTCAAAGGTGAAGGTATGGCCGATTTCAAGCAGCCTTGCAACACTTGTTGACGTCAACCCAAAGTTATCTTCGGATTCTGGTGAGACGATCCCAAATGCAAGAGTGTATCGCAGTCTAGCCGATGCATTGAAATATTTACATTCACAAGACCAGACCTAAATAATGCAGTTCAACAAGTTTGCCTCCATATGCATGATCCTCGTGTAGAGCATCCCCATGCCCTCAAACGCAATACTCCGTTATGTCAAGGGTACGAATGATGATGGCTTCAACTCTTCAATCACCATTAGGTACTCTCACTGCTTACTCTGATGTGGACTGGGCTGGCTGTCCTGATATTGGAAGATCCCACCTCTGGTTATTGTGTATATCTCGGCAACAATCTAATCTCTTGGTCATCAAAGAGACAACCGATTGTTTCTACGTCTAGCGCAGAGGCTGAGTACAAAGGCGTAGCTAATGCTGTTGCGGAAACTTGTTGGCTACGAAACGTACTTCTAGAGCTTCATGTCCTATGCATTCAGCTACATTAGTTTTCCTGCAACAACAACCGTTCAGTTTATATGTCCAATAATCCTGTTCAAGATCAAAGGACAAAACATATTGAAATTGATCTGCACTTTGTTCGTGAAAAGGTAGTTATGGGACATGTTAAATTCTTCATGTTCCTTCTTCTTTGCATTACGCAGATATCTTCATAAAAGGATTGCTTACTACATTATTTCAAGATGTCAGACACAATTTGACGACGATCGGACAATCTCACTGGGGAGGGTGAACGATAACAGAATATCCGGACTGTTACTCTTAGTCAATATTTGTTGTAATATTGTAGGCACAAATATAGGATCATGAAAAGAAATTGTTGTACTTTAAATACATTGTAAATCTCTCATTGACGATCAAGGAAATACAAAGAATTTCACATATAAGTGACTAACCAAAGTATTTTGAAAGTGATTTATCCTAGATTAATCAACCATAGAATTATGCATTTTATTTTTGAAAATATTTATTATGAAATAGTATTGGGCTTATTTGTCAAATAACCAAAAAATAATGAGAAATTTGATTTTGAGAAAAAATGGTAGAGAGGGATAAGAAGAGAAAGTAGGAGAGAGAGGGGGACTTTTAGTTAGTTAGTGAATTTCTGATTTTTGTATATATGGCTTAATTTCTCATTAACATTTTCATGTTTTCCGTTATTAACATTTAGTTAGATGCAAAATAATAATATAAACTTGAATTTAATTGAGAAAATATCATTATTTATAATTTATTTAAATAAATTAGTAATAAATTAAAGTTAAAGATTAGTTAGTAAGAAAAATAATTCATCTTCCAAAAAACTAAACAGAAATTCTTCAAATTTTGAAACAAAACTATTCAATTTTTTTAAAATTTGAAAAAATAAAGTATCATTGAAGATGATCTTAGATATTATAAAGAACATGAAACAGAGATTATATGGTTATGTGCTTAATTTCTCAAAACTTTCTTGAAAATAGCTGAAATTTCTTTTTAATGAGTATAACATTTAGTCAATGAGAGACTTGTGCTATATCAAGTGCATCTGAATTGAAATATTCTCTTAAAGAATATAATCAATGGCTAAAAGAACTGATGTTTGATTCTCTTGATCTATCCTTAAGCTCTTGTCACTTGCTGGTTTAATCCAATGATTTCTGAGCTATATTATATTTATTACTCATTTTCTTTAGTTAGTTATGTATTTATTATTTATTATTTTCCCATTCCAATTTGAAGGATGTTTTAATAGCTAGCTTGATGTACTAAAAGTAAGAAACTGCATAAACTGTATAAGAAAGAAAAACAATACATTGTTATGTAAGGTTGCTAAGATCCGGATCGAAATCAATGAAAAGTTCTACAACTTATTATTACTAAATTAAAAGTTCTTGAAAAGGAATACAAAACAGTGAGATGAAGTTCAAACAAGAAGACAAAAGAACAAGCAGAGAATACACTACTAACTCTTTTCAGCCTCGGACACAGTCTCAGCTTCAGCCGCGTCACCGTTGGCGTCTGCAGTGGCTGCATCAATAGCAGCTACACTTTCCGCCTCCCAAGAATTAATAAAAGATATGTACTCCAGCATCCCTGTGTTGAACCTCTCCACATCCTCATGCCCCTTTTCTTGATCTACCTGAGGTAGTGTTGGTTTTTTCTCAGGATTTCGGTAAACCATTCCTTTGAGCTCATGTGATCCCATCTTCATCGTTACAAATACCCGTTTTCGAACTCCCCATCGATGAACCCCTTAAGCAAAGTGCCAGGTTGCAGGTTTGGAAGGCCTGAAAGTTTCAGAATGCAAAGGAACATAATCAAGAAACGGGAAAGGTGACGGCCTTAGCGAGTATATATTTGAGTACCTATGTCATGATTTGCAGATTCGTCCACAAGGCGCTTCAATGCTTCTTCTGCCGAAAAAAAGGAGAAGAGGTTGTGTTGTTAATATCGGATGTCCATGTAGAATTTAGATAAAGAAAAAAAAAATGAATGGTGTTAATGTCTCAAGACCTCTCGCCCAGAAGGAAGACATTGGCTCCTTGAAGAAATACACATGCTCCAACTCAAAGAGCATTTTCAGATAAGTCTCCTTAAAACATATGCTGCATTTTTTCACTTCTGTCTTTAGATTAAATGTCCCTATCACTTCTTTGCACTTACGATCCTTGATGACCTAAAATCAACAAAAAAAAAAAGAGCAGAAGTGCATCATGTATTTTATACTTAAAAGAACTTCATGTTCGATGGAAGCACTAACATTAGAGATTACCTTTTCAATACCACCTCGAGTTGTGACCTCAACGAAAAGCTGATGCAGATCCAGACTTTCTCCACCCACATTAGGAATCCTTTACAAATCAACAGTCATGGAACCATTAAAGAACACAACAAAAGAAGAAATTAAGGTGTATGCAAACTCACTTGACAATTTGCCAGAACCTTGGAGCAAATCACGAAGCTTATCCCAGAAAATATCAGAGTTCACGATGAGATCCAGGTAAGTAGCCTTACCCGAGGAATCAGGCGTCTCTCTTGTTGTCCTGAAGAAGAGCCATAAGCGGGAACTGGTTGAATTTGCGAATACGTTGATTTATTATTATTGGTCGACATCTTTTTTAGTTATAAGAGTAGTGTAAATTTTCAACTTTCATAAAAAAAGATGTAACTTGCATGTTTAAGATTTAATTTGAGGGAAAGCAGTGCAGTATTTTCTTCCTACAAGGAATTAGGGGATAATATTTATACACATTTTACAATAGTCCTACCAGTACCTTCTTCCTTTATACTTATTCTTTCTTTTTTTTTTTTTTGGTGCAAATGTTAAATACATTTAAGATGTTGAATATATTTTGATTTTTTTTGGTAAAACTTAAAATCTAGTCAGCGGATAGATTTTTACAGATATTTAGAAATTAAGTGAAGCGAATCTTTTTGGTATTTGAATTAATTTATGTTTAATAAATAATTGATTTTGAACCTATGACTGATAATGATGAAATATGTTTTGATGTTTTTGGTGAAACTTAAAATATAGTCATTGAATGGATTTGTATTGAGATTTAGAAATTAAGTCAAGTGAATAATTATGGTATTTGATTAGTACTGTCAATTGTTATGTTGAATATATTTTGTTGTTTTTGGTAAAAACTTAAATATAGTAACCTGACAGATTTATATTGATGTTTAGAAATAAGTCAAGTGAATAATTTTGGTATTTGAATAGTACCATCTATATTTATTGATTTTTTTTTAAAAAAAATCTATCGCTAATATTTGATGTTCTTTTGGGTAAAAAATATAACTTTTATTGTCATCCGATAGACTTGCAGCAAGATTTGAAACTAATTCAATAATATATTTTGTATTTGAATAGTACAATCTATGTGTACTGAAATAACTAAACTTAAATCTATCCATACACATTGATGTTGATATGATTTGACATTTTTAGTAAAAAAATTAAAATATAGTCAGCATATAGATTTGTGCCAATTTTTAAAACTCAAGCACCTGAGTTTTTTTTTTTTGTATTCAAATAATACATTCTGTGTATATATTGATGTTTTCGTAACACATTAAGATATTGTCAGTGTATAGATTTGTATCATATTTAAAAAATTTACCCAAGTGAATAATCTTTGTATTTGAATATACAGTTAAAGCTGGATCTGTTAGTAATTAATGTTGAACGTGTTTGATACTTTCGGTAAAAGTTAAAATATAGTCGCAGGTAGATTTGTATCAATATTTTGAACTAATCCAAGGAGTATTTTTGTAATTAAATAGTACAGTATAGGCTAACTAAATTTAAATCCACTGCTAATAATTGATGTTAGTATGTTCGATTTTTTGGTAATACTAAACATAGTCAGTAGATTATATAAATATTTAGAAATTAAGCCAAGCGAGTATTTTTTTTGTATGTGAAATGTATAGTCTACGAGTACATAAACAACAAATTTAAATCTATCACTAATAACTAATATTTTTTCTTTCAAAACAAAAAAAAGCTTAAAGTTGAATATGATTTGATGCTTTCTAATAAAAATTTAAAATGTAGGCTTCAAATAAATTTGTATCGATATTAGGAAGTCAAGTGATATTTGTATACATAAATAGTACAGTTTATGGATACATTAATAATTAAATTATATATATATATATATATATGTGTATGTTGAATATGAATAATTTTTTTAAAAAAATTAAAATTAAAATACAGTAACATAATATACTTGTATCGATATTTAAAAATTAAGTCAAGTGAATAAATTTTTCTAAATTTTTAATAGTAAAATTTTATGTATACATAAATAATTAAATTTAAATATATGACTAATAATTGCTCTTGAATATATTTTGATATATTTTAGTCTAGATTTAGAATATAATCAAGAACGAATAAGGTAGAATGCAAAGTTTGAGTACAACATTTTTTCACAGTCGATTAAATTATCCAAATCATCCTAGTTTACGATTTTTATAGTGTCGATATATATATATATATATAACTAGGTTTTTTCCTCCATCATGTGAGAAAGAAATTTTTGAAAATTTAATTATATTTTAAATATATTTTTGTTAATTTTTAGTTTTTATTATTTGCTTACAACATTTAATCTTAATTTTTATTTAACTAAATGTAAAATTAAGATAAAATAAATATTTTTATTTAAATTTTATTTAATAATATATATATATATATATATATATATGTATTTAAAATTATAAATTGCAAAGATTTTTTATCTATTTCTTTGATTAAAATATATTTAATTAAATTCTATAAAATAAGAAGAAATTTTGTTAGGCATAAATTATCAAAACGTAAAACTGAATAATATTTTTAAAATTGTAAATATTAAAAATAAACTAATGGTATTGAAATTAGAAATCCTAATTTTTTCTTATGAAAAATGCATAAAAATTTGAAGAATTGTTTTAGTAATAAAGTTATATAATTACAAAAATACAATTAAATAATATTTTGAAATTTTTAAATATTACTATACTATATTTGTATTATTATATCATTGATGATCTATATATGAGTTATTACCATATTCTAAAAAAAATATCAAAAATAATAAAAACAACATTAAATGTGAATTTCTATGTCACAATTATCTCCAAGCCATGTTATCATGTTAGTATGCAATGTCATCTTTTTATTTATTTCAAAATCAATGTAGGGATGACACATTGCAAATCATTTCTCAAATAATATCTATGAGATATTCATATAAAGATTTATACAATTAGAAATTAAGTCAAGCGAATATTTTCTCTGTCTGAATAAAAGTAGCCATTTTCTTAGCTATAGATGACTTTCTTAATTAAAATCTGATCTCTCAAATGTTACCGTTTGCTGAGTTAAGCTTCATTGTTCACTTAAGTTCATGTCTTATAAGTTTTAAGTTCACATTTTTCATTGCTAATTTTATAGTTCACATTTTCATTGCTAATTGCTACGGATTTACTTGTTTGTTCACTTGTTCATTGCTAGTTGCTAGGGGTTTACTTGTTTGTTCACTTGTTCATTGCTAGTTGCTACGGGTTTTACTTGATAACCAATTGATATCGATGTTTTCTTCTTAGACTTGTCTTTTAGTTGCAGCTCGTTTACTTGTTTACTATGGGTTTACTTGTTTTAGTGCTTCATCATTGAGTTTACTTTATTTTAAGTGTTCTGTTTTTACTGTTTACTTTTTTAACTTATTATTTTTCTTTTTCCAGATGGACAATGAGGATACTATGAACCTAAACAAGACAGACTATATGAATGAGGATGAGCTGATGGATCAAAACTCAGATGAAGAAGATGAAACTGAAGCATTGAGGATACCCTAATGAGCACGACTGATAGCCACATCAGAAGAGGAGGTAAACACATACACTCTAAATGTTGAAAGCATTTTAGTATAATATGAGAGAGGCATCCGTATGGTAAGAATGATATCTAGTGCAAATATTGCAAACACACCTACTGCTTAGACTTGCGTAGGAGTGGAACCTCAACTCTTTTGTGTCATATGAAACTCTGTAGTTTGAATCATGTCCCTGGTACACCTGGATGTAGTAGGAAGGTAGATCAACTTGTGTTTCGTGAGATGATTGTGCAGAAGCCTTGATTGAGCATAACCTGTCACACTCCTTTGTTGAGTATAGAAGAATTAGGGAAGCCATTTCATTATGTGAATCCTAGTATAGAATTATGGTGTAGGAATACAACTGCTAATGATTGTCTGAAGATATATGAGAAGGAGAAGCTGAAACTTAAACAGAAGTTGAATGAAATTCTAGGAAGGTTTTGCTTAACTACTAAATTCTGGAGAGCTCTGATAGTTGAGAATATTTGTACTTGACAGCTCACTACATAGATGGAGATTGGAGTCTAAAGTCAAAGATTCTCGACTTATGTGCATTTTCTCCTCCTCATACCCGGTGGTGGTATAGCATGAAGATTATGGAGTTGTTGAGAGAGTCGGGACTAGAGAAGAGAGTCTTCACGGTTACTGTGAATAATGTATAATACAACGACAACATGCAATCCATTCTTAAGAGGCAGTTTCGAAGAGAATTGGTATGCAATGGGGAGTTATTTCACGTAAGGTATGCTGCTCATAATCTTGAACTTGATTGTTCAAGATGATCAGAGTCTGATAAATGAAGCTTGGAGAAAATAAGAGACAATATCAAGTTTGTGAAAGTGACAAAGTCTAGAGAGAGGCTCTTTCAAAACTCGTGTGGAAACCATGACTATTGAACGTAAAGATAAAGGTGGGTTGCCAGGGTTTGTTTTGGATGTAGCAACTAGATGGACCCTAACTCATCTTATGTTAGAGAGGACATCATGTATAAAGAAGCATGATAAAGGATTTTTTACTCTATCCTAATCAAAGTAGTATAGATGAGTGTCAATCCAATCCTAAGTTATTTCAAAGCAATGAGAATAAAAATCTAGTGCTTAATCTAAGTGCAATCAGTTTTGTTTGATGAGAATAGAAGTAACAAGAACAAGCAAGGATAATAACTAAAGCTTTCAATCAAATATAGAATTAGGACTCATGGGTATAGGCATTTGACTTCAAGTGATTAAGTTCCAATCTAAGGTAGCAAGTTATTAATCAATAAGTTTCCTTAAGCCTAGATCACAACAATAGACAAGTTCTTTGTCAAGACACAAGTCCCTATGTTATTGTGCATTAAACATCAAATGTCTTTGGCTTAACACACTCAAACATGCATTTAAATCAAGTCTAATAACTATCTAACAATCCTAACATCAAAGGTCTTTGGTTATTCATGCTAGAGCAATATCAAGTTGGTTCAGACATTTTAACAAACACTTGTGGTGCATAAAATGTCTAGAGATCAAGATTAGAGAGATCAAGACTAATCTAGCATTGAACACACTCAATAACCAAGGAAACATATAAACCTAACATTAAACACCCTATATCTTCACTTAATCACTCTAATCACCCTAACCCATGAATCCAAAAAGAGTCTACTCACTAATCTTCATAATTAAGCTTAAACCCATGATAGATTCAAGACTAATCATGTTAAAATTGTTAAATAAACTCAAACAACTCAAGAAAGAAAATTAAACTAAATAAGATTCAAACTTTATTCCCAAAAAGCAATGTGTTTAGAGAGAAAAACAAGATATGATTGGGTTTTTGGGATTTAAAATTATATATAGAAGAGTAAAATCTGGTCAAATCGCCAATCGCAAACGCTGATCGCTGGTCGCAAACGCTGTGACTAGCGTTTGGCCGCGATTACAAAAGTGCGTTTGGTTTCTTCTTCACCGCGAGCGGGTGGCTCGAGCCACTGTGGATGGTCGCTGCCGGTTTCGTTCTTCCCGAGCGGGTGGCTCGAGCCGCTGTGTCCGGTCGCTCCAATCATCCCGTGTTGCGAGCGGTGGCACTGGCCCCTGACTCCAAGCCGCTCCAATCTCGTCGTCAATGTCCGTCGCACACCTATGTCTCTTCCCCGCGCCGTCAACCAACCGTGCACCAGATCCTCCGTCGTGACATCAGCTACTCAAGTCTCGTCGTAATGGCCGCCGGAGCCATCGAAATCAAGTCGCAGACCCAAGAGAAGAAGCTTGTCGTGAGCTCCAATGGCTGTTTCAGCCTTTTTGCAAGACAGGTCCTCAAGCTTTTGTAGGTTTACAATTCGGCCCCAAACTTTGGAAAGTGCAGAACATCCTCTTGATTCAGCCCCAAACTTCCAATTGAGCATTCCTAACCCTGCAAATATAATTATGCATGCAAATGCAATATACAAACCTAAATGCATCCTAAAATGATCATAATAACCTAAAATATGAATCTAAAACTTATCAAAAATGCAAGACATCAAAGCATTCTGCAATCTTGTTGAAGTTGAGGCAACTTATCAGTTATGTCCAAGTTAATTGGATTGGGAGAGGGTAGAGTTGATTTGAGAGTTCTTGGCTCCATTTTCAAAAATGACCGAGCTGATTTCAGGTTCTTCTTATCCAACTGCTAACCTTTACTTATGCAAGTTGGGAAGATTGAAAATTGGCTTAGAGAAAATGAGTTAAATTAGGATGACGTGTGTGAGATGGTGGCTTCAATGAAGCTCAAGTTCGACAAGTTTTGGGAGAGTATAGCGACATCTTAGCCATTGCTGTTGTGTTTGATCCAAGAATGAAGTTCACATTTCTTGAATATTGCTTCACAACTTTAGATGCAGCCACAAGTAAGTCAAGGATGGATCATATTAAGAAAAGATGAAGAAGTTGTTTGATGTTTACAAGAAGAACACAAAGAAAAATGTGCTGGGACTTCAAATCAAACCCTTCAGAAAATACCACTTTACCAGAAAGAATATGATGTAAGCAATTTACTTCATTGCTTCGTTGCAGTTTGCTTCACTGCTTCATTTCTTTTTTTCATTGTTTGCTACGGGTTTGATCATTGCTTCATTACGGTTTGCTTCATATAGTTGTTGCGATTTAAATGAGTTTTATGCTTTCTTTACAGAGGTTTTACGCTTTCTTCTCATAGAATGATGGTGGTAATGGAAAATCAGCCTTGGATAAGTACCTAGAATACCAGCTTTAGACTTGGTGGCCTTCAAGAGTTTCAATGTTCTCTCATATTGGAGATAAAATGCTAATCGGTTAAGGAGCTCTCATCAATGGCATGTGACGTCTTGAGCATACCCATCACCATAGTTGCTTCAGAATCATATTTCAGCATGGAAGTCGTGTGTTTAACAAATATGAAAAGCTGTCTTCTTCCTTTGAATGTACGAGTACTGATTTGTGCAAGGAATTGGTTAAAGCTATTGAAGGTTTAGGTGTAAAGTCTTTGTATTTGCGTGGGTTTGATGATGCTCTTTGAATTGTAATTGATTTGTTTGAGTTTAACTGTTTGCTTAGGTGTTCAATTAAAGTTCATGGAGGAAGTTGGAGAAGAAGATAAGAAAAGAGCTTAGGTGATCAAACGGTGGTGACGAGTGGTCTAGGAGCCTACAAGGGTATGTGTAGGTGGAATCATTCCTATGCAATCGTGGTCTGCATAATGCCGAGTTGTTGTTGTTATGCATGTGTGTATTCTTACGAGACTTTAGAGAAGTGAAATCAATGCAATGCATACAACTACATATGTGAGCTTTTGAATCTGCTGATTTTTAGGCTAATATTCCTTTGAAATTTGTAGGGCTTTGCATTCACTGACTAAGCAATGTCCTACTCTGAAGTTGTTCTGAAAAGTATTTGAAAGTTGAGGAACATGTAGTGTTATATTCTCCAAGGCTTTAGAGAAGTGAAATCCCATTATGTACCCATCATTAATTTTTTTTGTAGCATAAAAACTTAATGCTATATTTGTGTTATTTATTCCTTTATCTGTTTATTTCATGTTTAAGATTTTGGAAAATGATGATAAGATATCGATATTCCATAGGCATATGCAATGCTGAACCTAATGCTCAAGTTGTGGTTCTTGTTGTAGCATTCAATGTTTGTTACTATGCTATTTGTTATAATGTTGTTTGTACAGAATAATGGTTAAGAACACGATAGTGATTCCACGAAAGAGAGGGAGAAATCAGTCTAAATTCTTGAACAATTTCTTTTTTTCAAAAATAATAGTAAAAAGGTAAAATATGCTAGAAACACCAGAAGTAAAAAACAAAACAAAACTAATTAATGTCTCCTTTCAGAGTTAAAAAACAGAGTCTTACGATGATCCACGATAACTCATGTCGAATCCCTACGAAATATGAGATATAAAATAATTTAAAAAATAATAGATAACTCAAATATAAATAATATAGAGAATGAATTATTAACCTTGAATAGTTGTGAAAAGAAGGTTCATTATATAAAGTTGGACTAGTGGCAGCAACATATAACTGGATATATATCAAGAGTTGAGTCCTGAAATATATATCGATTAAGTCCCAAAACTCGATGAAAACTGATAAAAACAAAAAGAAATTACTTGATATATCTGAAATGACAACTTCTTTTTTTGATGTGAACATTACTGGATGATTTTGAAATACCATGATTTTTCGTTTCAAGCACACTTAAATATTCTTCTTCACCGACACTCTCTCATAGTGTGTAAAGAAGCGCAACAAGTTATAACTGCACTTAAGTATTTTTCAAAATGTTATTCATACTTATAACTACGTGTGTGTGCTCATCATATCGGCTGTAAAAGTTTGACGACCATATACCCTTGCCCATTTTTCTCTCAACTCAAAAAAAATACTTCAACCATTTATCTCTGTCAATCCATGCTTCTCTACCATTTCACTCCATGCCGATAACCATTATACTTCATTATCATGGTTATATATACATTTCCAAAGTCTATGGCAACCTGGTATGGTCATGAAATAGAAGACCCAACTCTTTGCAGAATTTTGGTAAATATGTCAAACACATAACCAATGTTTTGTTTCACAGGGAACACATCTCCTATTGCATTTGCCACTGCTGCACATTGGTCTGTAAGAATTGTTTGCGGTTGTTTTCCAGACATTGCTCAAAGAAAAGTCTGAAAAAGCCACTCAAAAGACTCTGTGTTTCATCATATAAGAGAGCAGCACCAAACACAATAGTTTTTCTTATCATGATTGACCCGACAAATGGAGCAAACGGTCTATCATATTCGTTGGTCTTGTAAGTTCTATCAAAGCAAACGACATCTCCAAAAAGACTGTAATCACTAATTGACCGATCATCTTCCCAAAATATTTAGTGATCATATCTTCCTCATCAAGTTGCATTGAGTAAAAAAAAGATGCATTATCCTCTGAAAGTACTCCAAACTGCTTCAGCATCTCCCTTTTTCATTGCTGTCATTCGCTTACGGTATATGTAATTGCGCATGTCTTTATAAAACCCAGATTTGCTTGCCCTCCCTCCAACTTATCTGGCTCATCATTTTGAACGGTTGCCTTTGCTGAAATTCCTGACATATCGACATCATCAATATGTTGTGTTTGAGAGATAGACATTACTCGATTACTCTTTAGCAAATGCTTCATAGCTATCCCCACTAAATCATGGTTATGATTTTGCTCAAAAGTCACAATCTTATATCTTCCGTTATTCTGAAGGTATCAAGACATGCGAGCTTTACAACCACACCTTGTGGCTGGTCGTGAATATGATTTCTTGACCTTAGGTTCTTGTCTAAGCCCTCTTTTGAGCATACCTAAACCATCCTTACTAGCTTCTTGTTTCTATCGAAGTTCGTGTCTCCTTACGTCGAAACCATGATTGCCTCCATACTTTTTATAAGATTTATATGCAACCTCATCATAACTAAACTCCATTCCAATACAGATTTCATATTTATTTTGATTTTGATTTTTTTCTTTAAAGTATCAACATCATCATTCTGAAGATAATCCTCGTTGTTTCCTATGTCCTCTTCTTCAGCGAAATCATTGACGAAGCATCGTCATTGCTGGTGGAGCATCTTCATCACTGAGTGTAGCATCTTTTTCCTCAGCTAAAAACTCATTCGATTTCTGACTTAACAAACTGGTTTCACCCTGAGACTTGCAAACTAGATTCCATCCTGATTAGCGGGAACAATTTCTTGATCATTTAAATGACTACTCTTCATTGCACCTATAGCAAAATACAAATGCCAGTCAAAATTACCCTAAAAATATAGACAATTAGATCAAAAATTGCCCTAGAAAAACATAGAAATTATATTTTATTTTATGGAAATTTTACTAATTGATGGTTTTTAATTTGAATGAGGATAAAAAGAGTAATGAAACATACCTTATTTACTGAAGATTCTAAATAAATGGTGGTCTTCCGGTAGGTGATGAAGAAGAGAAGCTGCGGCGTTTCTATTAATGTAGGTACACGTCTTTTTTATATATCAATTTCCTCTTTTTTTTAGTTTTAATACATTTTTAACTAATCCTATGTGGCAATTGATGGTTTTAAGGATTGGGGTGAATTCTCTAATTCACCACATGGGTGAATGCACGTTTTGTTCATAAAAATATTGAGGATACTCTTTAAGGAAAAACACTAAATTGGTTCTATGGTTTAGCCGTTTTGGATATTAGTCTCTAAATCCAGTAACCCGACTTCTATTCAAGGTAGAACCTAGGGCTGAGTATTCGTGGACTAATCGGGTTTCAGTTTGGCTCAATTCAGATTTTGAGTTTTCAGATTTATGAATTTTCTCCTTAATCGAATATTGTAAAAGTTCGGTTTGGATTAGGGTTTAGTCGGGTTCAGTTCGGATTTAGTAACATCCCAAAAGATCGGTTGAACCCAATATAATTTTAGGATTTCAGATATTAATTGGGTTTTCGGTTTCAAATATTGTTTTGTACTTAGTTAAAGCCGATAACCAAATAAAGATTCAGTAAAACAAAGACAAAAAAAAATGTTCTTGTTATAACTATTGTTATTGTAATTTTTGAATATTGAAATTAGAGAGTAAAGATAATGAAATTAGAGAACATATCTCAAAATTATGTGCAAACACATCATATCTGATGAACTCGAAGAAAAACCCCCATCGAACTCGATAAACTCGACTATAGGAAGGAAAAAGAGTCCCAAATACCAAAAATATATTAAATTAAGAATTTAATTTAATTATTTATGTAATAGACACTTACTTTAGGTACTCAAGAAAATCTTAAAGTATTTGGATACTTATTCGGAATTTAATTTCGATTTGGGATGAGTATTTTTCTGGAATTTTGAATTTCGGGTTCGATTCGGATAAAATTGATAACCCAAAATACCATAAAAACAAGTCTCATTCGGTGCTTTTGTCGAATTCAATTTGGTTTGGTTTCATTCTTCTAACCGGTTTCAGATCGGATTTTTAGATTCGATTTATTTCCTACTTCTATTAGAATCAATATTTTGAAGTTCAAAATGATTCTTAAAAGAAAAGAACACACATTTTCAAAATGATATCAAAAATAATTATAAAAAATCTTGTAAGCAAACTATTATAGAAATAGAAATATACATCATACAGTAAATACGATAAAACTAATAATAATTTGAGGATGATTTCACTAAAGCTTTATTTGTACAAATTGTTGACTTTGCTATTTTCGCGTAGTCAAACATTCCATACGAAATTAGGTGTTACTATCTTTTCTTTATAGAAACTTTTATTTGCACATGGCATTACAAAACTCAATACAATTGTTGATATAGCTTCACAGTCAACAATTTAATACAATCATTCCATATGGATGCTATTCTAAAAAAAATGATCAAAGTTTACTATGTCATGTGTTTGACCCTTGTTAGTTCCCCTAATCATACTGATTTTTGGATCAGTAATCTAATTACATGCTTGACTAGTATCGCTATTATCTCCAAAATCTAAACAATTTTGACTCGTAAAGTTTACAAAAAAAACTTCAAACAAATAAAATTGATTATAATTAAAGTATAATTTCACTATTAAAATTTAGGGTACCAATAAATATAAATCACGGTAGTATTATATCTATATAAATTTGTTGTATTAATAATTACGTTTTAACAAAATGTATGTTCTAAACTGATTAATACATATATTATATATATAATATATATATATGAATACAAAATCACTGTAGTATTAAATTTAGCTTAAGTCTATTATATTAATGACTATTGTTTGAGAGAAATTTAAGGTTTAAAACTATCTAAAATTGACTAAAATATATGTATAGCCTCAATTTTCTTTAAAAAAAATCGAACTTTAATAAATACTAACATAGACATGCCTATGTTCTAAACTTAATTAAAACATTCAAAACCAAACTTATTGTCTTAACTGACTCCATGAAAAATCAGGTACCTTAGCACATACATCCCCTATTTAACATTAGAAAACAACTAAAATCAGAGTGATATTCAATGTAGTTTAGTTTTTTTTTTATAATCATTAATTATACTAGTTTGATGTTCTGATTATAGTGACATTGGCTACAAACTAATAATTAAATAATATAAAAATAGATTGGTTTTCAGTCTGATTTTGTTTGGTTGTGTAATTATTAATTTAGTGATTTAAATATATATAGCAGAATATAGAAATGAAAGAAGAAGTTATAAAAAAATCTCTTTAGACCTTGCTGACACCCATTCAAAATAACAAAAGTTTGACCATTTTAAATTTATTACCAAAGCAAAATGGGTTACTAGTTTTACTATATAAACACCATCTCTCCCTCTTATACTACACACACATCTCTTCTGTCTTCTTCTTTTCCTGATAGCTTCCTCTAAATGAAAAAAGGTTTCTCCTTTACACCTAGTTGTACATAAATACATTTTTTCATTCATTTACCAATCATTCAAAATATCCCAAAATATATCATTATTCCAATATCCATTTTCGACGATTTTATATATTTTATTATAATTTTTTGTCTTGATTCTTGACGTCTCGGTGTTTTCTCCAGGAGAAATGAATGGTTTTGATGGAAACAACATAGGAATGATGACTTGTTGGGCTCCACCGTCTAGTCCTAAGCCCTAGAACGCTAATAGAAATGCTGAATGAAGCCGACAACAATGGTGTTGTGGATCCGATCAGCGAGATCTTCCCTCAAACTAATCATCAGTCTGAACAAAGATCCGGTCTGGGCGAGAGAGTAGCTGCAAGAGCTGAATTCAATCTTCCACCGCTCGAGACACAGAACAACCGTCCATTTGCTGCTTTCTTCAGGAACCCGCCCACCACTGTCCCGTCTCCTCTCGTCCTAATCTCTCCAGGATTCCAGCCCATCTGCTATGTTGCAATTTCCAAACATGTTCCTTGATCCTTCACACGTAAGTAACAATGTTTATGATTGTTTCATAATACGTGATATATAATCATATGATACATAGTCGAATGATTATGTGGTTGTACAAAATATCTAGAATTATTATTACGTATGATATTTTTAAAAGAAAATCTATTACGAAGTGATTTTTTTTTTTAATGATTTTGGGCTCTTACATTAAAAGTTGATCTGGTTAAAGTCGTTGTCACCCTTAATGAATAATTATGTTTATCTATTATTTAACTAGAATTAAAAAATTAATTATACAATGAATTTATTATATATTAAAAGATTATTCTTATATATATATATTGTGTGTTATCCAAAAAATAACATTTTCAATTATAAAAACTAGTGTGATATTTAATTAATAATGCATTAATAACAAGTATTTGTAACCTAATTATGCCCCACATGGTGGGTAAAACACCTAATTAGATGTAAAAGTAAAATATTATTAATTTTTAGATATAGAATCTATCATTTCCTTTTTGTTCACGTTTGAATACTCCATTTGCGTTTAGAATTTTCAAATCAATAACAAGATAATACCAAAATTATGTATGAAGAATGATAAAATAATAGTTTGTTAGATTTAACGTACGTGGAATCGTTTTTAACATACTCCAGATGATCGTTCCGTCTCCAGCGGCCAATGGTGAGCCTCCAGAGGCGGTGGAAAGTTATGGTGCTTACCATGCAACGATGATGACATCCGACAACGATCCGATGCATGTTGGTCTGCCTCCTCAACAAGGTAAAAGAGTTGCTTCTGTCTCAAGTTTGCTTCCATTTTGGATTAGCCTAGCATTTGTTTACATGCTCTGCTGACATATAAATCCCATCTCATGTTGATTCCATTGATGCTCCTCTAGTCGCTTCTATTGAATCTGGTCCGGTCGTTAACGAAACCGACCTCACAACATTGCAATCGAGAGGGAGAGCGAGGACAACGAGGATTACAAGGAAGATGAAGATGGGTATCAAAACACTGTTGATGAGCTAGATGCTGAACCTTCATCTCCAAAGAGAAGGTCCCATGATAACATCAATATATAATAATATTGCATTAACATATTGATTAAATTAACATAAACTAATTAATTCTTTTGTAGGAAATTTGAGGGATCAACCATGATTGGAGCCACAAGATCATGTAAGAGCCAAAGAGTTATTCTTCAAATGGAAAGCGAAGAAAACAATCCTGACGATGGTTTTCGCTGGAGAAAATACGGTCAGAAAGTTGTCAAAGGGAATCCAAATCCAAGGTTTGTTTATTTCACCATGTTTTCTTCTTTTCTCTTATAATCTAATTATTTAGTTGACATGTCAGATTTTATATATTTTTTGTATTTTGGTGCAGGAGCTACTACAAATGCACAAACACTGCGTGCAATGTGAAGAAGCATGTGGAGAGAGGAGCAGAAGATGTAAAGTTTCTGCTGATTACATACGACGGGATACACGAGCACCCTCCACCAGCTGCACGTGGTAGCACTTCCGGTCCAAAGAGCCGGTACGATTCATCAATGTCTCAAGACCATAACAATCACCGAACCTTGCGTTTAGGCAGGCCACCTTCTTCCTCTCTTCCTCTCAAACCGTGAGGCCTTTCCCTTCTTCGTTGGATCCACCAATGGATATGACACAGTTCTATATCACTGGACTCGCTAAGCTGCCGAGTTTACCGGTTAACCAGAACCATGGTTTGATGAACCAGAATGATGAACCGAAGATTGATCGTGTTGATACCCAACGGTACAGAGGTATTCAAAGGGATCATGGATCGACTGAAAGTCAACTTTGGTCTCAACCTATAGATCCGTAAATCCCTTTGATCAGTGTCACCCTTTTTTCTATCCTAACCCGTAGTGGTATACAATAATAAAACAAGATATCTAAAACACTTGTACTCATCAGCTTTATTATGATTGTTAATGCATTTAACTTTTGAGGTTGACCTAATTAATTTCTATTATTTCGAGACAGTGTTCTAAAAATCTGTTTAATCAACAAATTAGATATAAGAAAAACAATTTTCAAAACTAATTTTCCAAAAAACCGTTCTAGATATTTAAAAATTGGTGCGTAAACAATATTCCTCTATAAGAAACATAAACACTGCCTAACGATTTTTAAAACATTATTTATGTTGAATAATGCTTGAATCTATTGAGTCCTTAGTATTTGAGGCCCATTAGTGCTAGGTTCTAGGACACAATTATATATAACTTGTGCCTCATGTAAACCTAAGTAGCAGCCGTAGAGAGAAAATCAGATTGTTCTTTCTGTAGACATATCTCTGTAATTTTCCCATCAATAAAGTACTCTCTTGCCCTTGGAGGTAGCCAATTGGTGAACCACGTTAAATCTCTGTGTCTTTCTTACTGTTCATCTATTCTGTTAATCAGTTTCTTCTCACATCCGTCACAACAACTGGTATCAGAGCTTCGGTTGAATAGGTGAGAAGATGTCTGGAATAATATGAGATTGACAAGTTTACTGAATGGAACAATTTCAGTCTCTTGCAAATCAAGACGAAGCGTTGCTGAAGCAACATTCTTGGGCACCGTTGTCAGGGAAGAAGGTTGAACCTGTTACAACTGATGGGGTTATGAAGAGAAGGCGTATTCAACGATTTTGTTGAGTCTGCATATGAGATCATCATCGAGTTTCCCGTTGATAGTGCACTGGTTGTGTTCTAAGTTAGAGAGTCTATACATGACGAAGTCTCTGACTAATAAGCTACTTCTAAAACAACGTCTCTTCTCTCTGAAGATGCATGAAGGTACACAACTTCAAGACCACCTTGATAATCTAAATTCTATTATGTTAGATCTTAAGAATATTGATGTTACGGTGGAGGATGAGGATGCGGCACTGATCTTGTTGGTGTCACTGCCGAACTCCTATGAGAACTTTGTTCAGTCATTCATAGGGAATAAGGATACAATGAGTTTGGAGGAAGTCAGGTCGGCACTTCACAGTAGGGAGTTGCGTCACAAGCATCAGGTTCTGGTACATATGATCAAGCTTCTGGGTTATTTGTAGGTGGTGGAAAGAACTTTGGAAAAGGTAAAAGGTCGAAAAAAGTCATTTCAAAGGGTCCTAAACCAACTGATATTTGCAATTACTGCAAAGAGAGAGGGCATTGGAAGTTGGATTGTCCTAAGAAGAAGAATCAAGCTGGTTTCGCTGCTATAGCCGAGAATGAGGCTAAGTTTGATGAATATATTGCGATGGTTTCTCATGGAAAAACACATTCTAGAGATGTGTGGATCCTGGATACAGCGCATCCAATCATATGTGCCCTATGAGATAATGGTTCTTAGAGTATAAGGAAGTAACTGATGGCAAGATCAAGATGGCAAATGATTTTGCTTGAGATATTGCAGGAATCGCTTCCATTAAGCTCAGGACACATGAGGATATAATATGTACATTGACTGGAGTTAGACATGTTTTGTCTATGTCCAAGAACTTGTTCTCATTTAGTCAATTGGATAGCAGAGGGTTCAAGTATTCAGGTGGAGATGGAGTTCTGAATGTCTATAGAGGTTCAATTATGATTTTGAGAGGCGTCATTCATGGTACTTTGTATTTGCTGGAAGGTTCTACAATTTCAGCGTTCAGAAAATGTTGCATCTCCAGAGTTTCACAAGGAAGATGTGGACAAGTTTTGTCATATAAGGCTTGGGCATATGGGTGAACATGGGATGCAGGTTCTGTCGAAGCAAAATCTTCTTTGTGGTCATAAGACCAAGAGTCTTGAGTTCTGTGAGCATTGTGGTGTTGGGAAGCTGCATAGAAAGAAGTTTCCAAAAGTTTTTCATAAGACAAACGGCACGCTGGGTTAAATTCATTCAGATTGTTGGGGTCCCTGCAAGGTGTAGTCGCTGAAGGGTCACAAATATTTGTGTCGACGATTGATGATTATTCGAGGAAGACTTGGATAACTTTGATCAAACACAAAAGTGAAGCTTTCAACAGCTTTAAGGAGTGGAATATACTAGTGGAGAATCAAACTGAGAAGAAGATTAAGAGGCTTCGTACTGATAATGGTCTGGAATTTTGTTCATCAGAGTTCAATTAGTTTTCTAAGGATGCAGGGATTGCTAGGCATCATACAATCAAATATACACCACAACAGAATGGTGTAGCAGAGAGAATGAATTATACATTGCTAGAGAGAGAGAGGTGCATGTTGTCTAGTGTTGGTTTAAAGAAGAGGTTTTGGGCTGATTTTGGGCTGAGGCAGTGAACACGGCTTTGTTATTTGATAATCTGGGACCACATACTAGGGATTGGGTGTCGAATACCTAATGAGGTGTGGTCAGATAGGTCTGATGATTATTCTATTCTGAGAATATTTGGTTGTAAAATTTATTGTCATATTGATGAAAAAAGCTGGAACCAAGAGCTAAGAAAGGAGTGTTTATGGGCTATAGAGATGACGTCAATGGGTACAGAGTTTGGTCTCCATCTGAGAAACGATTTGTAATGAGTAGGGAATGTTATGTTTGATGAGAGTTCTATGTTCAAAGTTTCAGCTGAGTCCATTTCAGAAGCAGAGCACGAGGATTTTGATAAGCAGGTGGAGCTGCAGGAAGTGCAGTCGGACGGTCAAGGATCAATCGATCCAGTGTCAAGGAGTGATTGTTCTATGTCAGACACAGGATCACACGATCGTAGGAGTCATATCGAGCGATCGATTCCTGACACACAAGATCGATCGATCCTCAAGAAGAGATCAAGCGATTAACGTGTGATGAGCAGATTGAGTCTTCTAATTCTGGAGATCAACGTGTTGAGTCTAAAATGCAGTATTGCTAGAGATAGACAAGGAGAGTTGATGTCAGGCCACCAGAGATATATTAGTTTGATGATATGGTGGGTTGTGCATTATAAGTTGGCAGAGGAAGTGGACACTTACGAGCCGTCTACTTACAGAGAAGTTATTTCAAGTTATGCCTCTGAGTAATGGTTTTGAAGCAATGGGAGATGAGATGGAATCTCATGAGAAGAATCACACATAGGATCTTGTTACACTACCAGCTGGGAGAAAGGTTGTGACTTCCAAGTGGATTTACAAGATAAAAGATGGTCAGTCACCAAAAAAAGAGTTAAGTATAAATATGAGTTGTTGCTAGAGGTTTCAGTCAAAAAGAAGGCGTGGAATACAATGAGATATTCTCACCTGTGGTCAGACACACTTCTATTGGGAGTGCTATTGGCTATAGTAGCACGCCAGGATCTGGAGTTGGAGCAACTTGATGTGAAGACTACTTTTGCTTCATGGAGAGATTGAGGAAGAGATCTATATGACTCAGACTGAGGGAGTTCCTGTAAAGAAGATCATGTGTGCAAGTTGAGGAAGTCACTTTATGGACTTAAGGCAGTCTCCTAGACAGTGATACAAGAGGTTTGATAGCTATATGGTCAAGTTGGGCTACAACATGAGTTCTTATGACTGTTGTGTTTACATGAGCAAGGTGGAGGATGGATCGTATATCTACCTGGTGTTGTATGTAGATGACATGTTGATAGCTGCCAAAAAGAAGTGTGATTCTTCAGAAGCTTAAAGAGATACTGAGTTCTGAGAATGATTTGGGTGATGCGAGGAAGATTCTAGGAATGGAGATCTTCAGGATTGGCCGAAGAAGAAGTTGTTCTTGTCACAAAAGCATATGTCGCGAAGGTTTTGATGAGATTCGAGATGCTTAATGCTAAGCCTATCGATACTCCATGTGCTGCAAATTTCATCCTACCATGAGTGATGAAATGTCTGAAGGGGAAATCGATTATATGTCACGAGTTCCTTATGAAAACGTGGTAGGAAATATGATGTATGTTATGGTCTGTACAAGACCAAATCTTGCATATGCAGTGAGTGTGGGTGAGCAAGTTTATGGTTCAGCCACGCAATGAGCATTGGATGGCTGTGAATAGGATTTTCCGATACCTTAAGGGGTACATCTGATGTGGGACTTGTCTATGGAGACAAGGGTCTGAGGACTGGTTACTGGGTATTCTGATTATGATTATAATTATGCAAGAGATGTAGACACCAAGAGATCTATGACTGGTTACGTATTTACTTTGGGTGGTTCTGTGTGAGCTGGAAGGGGACTTTGTAGTCGACAATGACTTTGTCTACCACTGAGGCAGAGTATATGGCATTGACAGAAGCTACTAAGGAGGCGATATGGTTGAGAGGATTGGTCAGCGATCTTGGTTTTCATCATTGATTCAGGCCTACTGTATAGTTTGAATGGTATTTGTTTAGCCAAGGATCAGGTTCATCATGAGAGAACCAAGCATATTGATGTAAGATACCATTTTTGAGAGATGAGAAGAGGATTGAAGTGAAAAGGTAGGAACAGCTGATAATCCTGCAGATATGTTCACTAAGCTGGTTCCTCATGGCAAGTTCAAGCATTGTCTTGACTTGCCGAATATCTCAAGATGTTAAATCTGGCCCTGATGGACGTCTGGCCCTAAGGGGCATCTGGATCGAAAGAGCATCTAGTCCAAGTAAGGGCATCTGGCTCTAAGAGCATCTTGTCTGACGGGAATCTGATATCTGAGTTTGACGGAACATCTAAGGCAAAAAGAGAATTTGGTACATCTGTATTCTGAGCACGAAGAAGTGCAATTTTGATACATCTGGTTATGGAGGGATTCAAGTCAAGGTGAAGATTTGTTGAATAGAACCTTGAAATCTGTTGGGCCTTAGTATTTGAAGCCCATTAGTGCTAGGGTCACAACTATATAACTTGTGCCTCCTCTAAACCAAAGTAGCAGCCGTAGAGAGAAAATCAGATATGTTCTTCCTTGTAAAAAGATCTATGGTAATTTCCCCATTAATAAAGTACTCTCTTTACCTGTGGAGGTAGCCAATTGGTGAACCACGGTTAAATATATGTGTCTTTCTTAGTATTCATCTATTTTGTTAATTTGTTTTTACTCACTTCCGTCACAACAATGGGACAAAACAAGGAACGAAATAAAAATCTAATTTTTCAAATTCGAACTAGAATCAAAAAGAATTGAACTGAAAACTGGCATAGACTTAGGGGGTGTATTGAATTAAGAGCTAGTGATTTATTTTTTTGTGTTTTGCCATCCATATTTCATGGTCATAATAAGTACATATCCTTCACGTGAAAGAAAAAAATAACCTAAATGAATTGAACCGCTTGTCGGCTTAGGGATATGCGGTTAAAGAGCATAACCCGGGTTGGTTTATTTAAACCGGTCGTTATAGTGACGGACATGTGGTATGGATATGACTAACTTTGGGTCCAAACAGGCCTCGTCTTTTATTCGTTGCAACGGGTCAGAAGATTGATTAAAAACTTCATTCAAAGACGAATGGAGGAAGTGAGGAGACCTGTGTTAGCAGAAGAAATACTGAAATGTTTAGATCTAGAGAATCCCCATTTCGTCGTCTTACTATTCAAAGAGATGAAGTTTGTCGATTCTCTGATAGGGTTTCTCTTTTTTTGAAGAATTTAAATTTAGGAACACGTCTTCCCTACCCTCGCATCTCATGGCTCAACCCAGGATGCACCTATTATAAAAGAAAAGAAAAAAATATTGTTTTAAGTGGCAAACGAAGTAAAAGACCACAAAACCCTAGAAAATTGACATATTTACGAGTATTACCTGGTTCTACCCGACTCCAACCATATCTGGATCGAACTGGCATCCAAACTTGACGTAAACCAGAAATCATTACTAAACCAAAGAAAGCAACCGAGTTCACCCAAAAGTAATGCATTAAACCTAATTTAGGAATCATTTCCTTAACCACTCCTATTCCATTTCGAAATCGATCTCAATTCCTTCCTTTCTCTCTCCTCTTTTCCCTCACAAACCCTAGACACCCAAAGTCCAAAACAAAAATCAATCAGATAATCGAAATCATCTTTCCTTCTTGCTCTCTTGTGGGTAAATCGAGAGGAATCAGAACGAAGATGGTTGAAAACATAAGAGGTAAGGGGAAGGAGATTCCGACGAAAGAAGTGGAGAGAGAACGCGAAAAAAATAAAAAAATGTGAAAACGAAGGAGAGGACGGAGGAATCTGGATCTGTGTCGGTGAGAGATGAAGTTCTTCCAATAAATTCCTCGTGGAAGTTGCGGTGGTTGTTGGGCTCTGAAGGGAGCAAATGTGCTCCGATATCAGATATTCCACAATCATGAAAGGAGGAAAAAGAAAGCGGATAGCGGGATGAAGACGGCGAGGGCGAGGGAAATGAGAACGCGGCCAATGATGAAGAAAAAAAAGGGGCTTCCGAAGAAGAGCAAGAAGGCGGGATCCGAAGAAGAGCAAGAAGGGGCTCCGATGAAGAGAAAGAAGGTGGCTCTGATGAGTATGAGGACGAAGATGAGCATGAAGAAAATGATGGTGAGGCGGGTGACTATGATGAGGGAGAAGATGAAGAGGAGCATGAAAGTGAGGCTGTTGCATCGAATGAGGAGAATGAAGTTGAGACTAATGCCTCAGATGGAAACATTGAGAATGATATTGGAGATAAAGAAGAAACGAGGATAAAAACAATGCGGAGATGTAGAAGACAAAGATGAAAACAAAAATGAAAACAACGAGGAGGAATCAGTAGGTGTCGAAGAATATCCAGAGAAAAAGCATGATGAGGTAAGACTTTACGAATGGATCAATGTTGATAACTTTTGAATGTTAATGTTTAGTTGAAGGAAAAATAGGAGTTATTGGCATAATTGTTCGTAACACTAGAACAACTAGGTGAAACTATGTGAAAATTGTAAAACTATGAATACTTAGGTATATAAGGAATACTTGAATAACTTGATAAAACTATTTGAACAACTGATATAAACTAACATAGTACTACATGTTACTTACATGAATGAGGCTACCGAGGCAATCAAGCCAAGTAGGATGTTCTTCTATTGATACGGGGTACAAGAAACAGATAAAGCTAGGGACAAGGTGTATGATAGCAGACGTAATCGAGACGTTTGTTGTCACTGACCCCAGAGAGCAAGTGGTTCGGAGAGGAGGTGGTTGAGAAGCATCCACAATTCTGTCCACTTGTTCCACAATAAACTGGCCATGCAAATGCACAAGAAGAGTTTAAGAGGAAGAAGAAGCAGAGGTCAAACCACAAGGTTCAGGGAATAATGTGATGTGCTTACCTTAACCCCATGTTTAACTGCCGATGTTCGGCAAGCAGAGCAGAAGTGTGTTTACTGGCTCATTGTCAATGGTTTCCCATCCGTCATGGTCTGAGGGAAACACACATTGATATCAGGCCTAAACTGCCGCAACTATCCTCTCAGATAAGGAGTTTCGGTAATAAGAAAGTTTGTGAGGCGTCATTTTCCAAGGACGCGCGAATTAAATAAGGTTGGAGGATGTGAAAGCGAAAACTGTTGCAATGGGAGGCCATAAATACAGGCTGAAGATGATGGTTTTGTTCTTTTTAGGAAGTGTTGATTGTGCCCAAACGAAAGTTGCGTACAGGAGCCAATGATTGTATTGGATTTTTTCCAAAGAGCTGTGGATGATCTTAGATACTGCAAGACCTTCCATGGGGAAGATACTCTTGATTTTATGGTTAAAGAGTTCTCTCACACAATGGATCATTTTGGAGGATCGGTGTGAAAGAGAAGACGTTATGCGCCACTTCCGGGTTTTTGTATTCCACTAGAGGTAAGTAAAAAAACATTAAAAAATTATCAATTTTTAGTATTGCTTTATTAACTTATAAAAAATGTTTGGTTTGTACCTTCTTGTTTTCGAGGCAATACCTCAGCTTGGAAAGAGGTTTAGACAACCGGTTGAAGGAGCTGATCCATGATGTTCGAAGATGTGTTAGTCAACGTTCAAAAAATACAGAAATGAAAGGGTTTCCTCTTGCAAGTGTTAATCAAGAATTGGATAGGGTAAATGTAAGTGTTTCTTCTTCCCCTGCCAAGTTATTTGTAATTACCAAATTAAGTAGGTAAAACTTGGCAATTTGGTAAAAACTGTTTCAATTAATATTTGTTATTAGCCACATGATATCGACAACATCCTGCCTACCAAGAATGATGAAGAAAATATCTTTTGGATGATGTATGGGAGAGGATGAGGACGCAGGATACACATAATATTGTCGTGGACAGCTGGGTTAAGCGTATGAAGGAAGGTATATATTGTCTTTTTTGAAGACATGTTTGAGAAAGACATTGAAGCGCGAAAAGAAAATGCAGAAAATACAGTCCTTGAAGACATTGCGCTAGTGGAAGAAGTGGCAGAACAAAAGAAGATGTTGGAGAATTGTGCTCAAGAAAGTGGAAAATCTTTGAATGAGCTAGAGAGAGTGTTGAAGACACTGGACGACTTTGAGGAAATTTAGGCAGCTTGAGTCGTTTGTGAAGGAAGCGCAGAAGGGATCAAAGGAAGGGATTGGAAGAAGGGATCTAAGAATAAGTCATAGTAGTTGGTGTTTATGTCGGATTTTATAGTTATCCCCTTTAGCTTACCTTTGTTTGTGATGTTTTATCAGACACTGTTTTCATTTTCGGATTGTTTATGTATTCTAGGGAACCTGAATGTTGAATTTCTTTCTTATAAACTCAATTGGAAACCTTAATGTTGATTATCTAATTTCATTTATGTTGCATTATGGATTCTTTATTTCAGTTTTAGAGTAGTAACAAACCACCAGTTTCTAAAACAAATATACATCCAGAAAATAAAAGGTTAGCCAACCACAAGTTTTAAACAAGAAAACAACCACATTCTAGATAGTTTAAGTTTAGAAAATGGAGGTACACAAGT
>CAJHQP010005263.1:0-47453 GCA_905132765.1 Moricandia arvensis | reverse complement strand
ATCATAGTAGCCTTTAGACTCAACAAACCTCACATCTCTAGAGATTAGAACCCTCTTGGTTTCTGGAAAATAATACTTGTATCCCTTTTGGTGAGGAGAATAGCCAATAAACATGGCTCTGGTGCTTTTTGGTTCTAACTTGTTCCTATGCTCTCCTGGAATTAAAACAAAACACAAGCACCCAAATACCCGAAGGTGATCTATAGATGGTCGATGTTTGTTTAGTACCTCATGTGGCGACTAATATTGATGTAACCATGGCCGAGCCAGCTGATCATCCAACAAAGGACAAGCCAGGATGGATGGAAGGCAAGCATACTGAGCTAAAACCAGCTGTTGAGACTGAGGAAGAGCTGATACAGAGTGTGGACGAGATTAAACCAGCTGAAGAGAGTGTGCATGAGCTGAAACCAGCTGAAGTAAGTGTGATTGAGCGGACTGAGCTGGATGAGCTAAGTGACACTAACCAGGAGCTGATTGAGGTGAGTGAGCTGAACTTGGACCAGGACGAGCTGAACCAGCTAAGTGACACTACACTAGGTAGAGCTGATATGAATGTGAGTGACACTACACTAGGACGAGCTGAGCTGAATGGGAGTGACACTGAAGCTGCCATGGACCTAGCTGGACAAGTGATTTTCGACCCAAAGAAGAAGATGGGTCAGATTTGTTTCTCTCAGCCCAAAAGGAGTTCAAAACCAAAGTTAAGGGTCCATTATCTCTTTCTGATGGGTCAGCCACGAAATTCAAGTCCAAGAAACCTTATGAAGCTATTTTGGATCAAGGGGCCCAAGAAGAAGTGTTGCAGCCCAGGGAGAGATTATCATAACAAGTTCATTTTGGGTTTGTTTCTTACCAAATTCGACCAGGCCTTTATTCAGATGTTTTCTGACCCATTCTGATCCAGAAATATCAGAAAAGAGTAGCAAGAAAGTCTTGGTCGTGATCATCCAAGAGCCATTCGACAATACACTTAAAAGTGGTCAAAAAGTCTTAGTCATCATTTCTGTTTCCCAAGTTCCTAGTTTTCTACATCATTTCTAGCTTTCTACATTCTTGTAAGACTATATATAGGCTATGCACGACCTCAATAAGATCATTCACCTTTTTGTTAAAAACTTTCTTACAAACTGTGAATCCCTTGTTCAGCTTCTGAACACTGTATGCCTAGGAGTTGATTCTCTGCAAGGTCTACTTGTCTTTAGATCATTGTTTGTGTGGGTAAACTGCAGGATTACTGACACTTCTACACAAGTTCTGGTCAGTCCATAGATCAGTTATGAAGAACCATTCATTCATTCCATTCACCATCTGATGTAACCATGGCCGAGCCAGCTGATCATCAAACAAAGGACAAGCCAGGATGGATGGAAGGCGAGCATACTGAGATAAAACTAGCTGGAGAGACTGAGGAAGAGCTGATACAGAGTGTGGACAAGCTTAAACCAGCTGAAGACGAGCTGAACCAGCTGAGTGACACTACACTAGGACGAGCTGAGCTGAATAAGAGTGACACTAAAGCTGCCATGGACCTAGCTGGACAAGTGATTTTTGACCCAAATAAGAAGATGGATCAGATTTGTTTCTCTCAGCCCAAAAGGAGTTCAAAACCAAAGTTAAAGATCCATTATCTCTTTTTGATGGATCAGCCACGAAATTCAAGTCCAAGAACCCATTGTAATCTCTTTTGCATCTAGTGGCCCAAGAAGAATGTTGCAGCCCATGGAGAGTTCATAACAAGATCAATATGGGCTTGTTTCATGCCATTTTCGACCAGGGCCTTTATCAGATTGTTTCTCATCCATTTCAAGCAAGAAAATATCAAAGGGGAGTCCAGGAGTCAGTCTTGGTGGTGGCATGCCAAGAGTCATTCAACAAAAAACCTTATTCTGGTCCAAAATCAAGTCTACATTCCTAGTTTCTAAATTTCTTATTTTCTACACTTTGTCTTTTCATTTCCACAACTTGTAAGTCCTATATAAGGGGATGCACGACCAGAATAATATTCATTCACCTTTTTTATCAAAAACTACTGAAACTGTGAATCCTTTGTTCATCTTTGAACACTGATTGCTAAAGAGTTCATTCTCTGCAAGCAAAACCTGTCTTTGATCGAAAACAGAGTTCATTCTCTTGATCAAGGACACATCTACACAAGTGTTGATCAATCCATAGATCCTCACTGAAGTTCATCAACCATTTTGACTTCTATCCATCAGATCCATCATCATCCATCATCCAAACCATCAGATCAACATTCAAAAGAATCAGGGACAAAGGATCTCGTCCTAAGGGGTTCATCAAGTGGTATCAGAGCAGATTTGAAGGCTCTAGATCTCTGGTTTGATTCTGACTTTTAACATTCTTTCTGTTTTTGGGGTTTTTGATCATTTGATCTTTGTTCTCTTTATCAAACAACTCTTTTCTGTCTATCTGTTGTATCTGCAAGAGGGCCAACCAGATTATCAAAAAAAAAAGAAAAAAAAACGAAAATCAAAAGAAAAAAAAACCATAGAAAAGTTGAAGGGAAATCCAACTTGGCTGAGGAGAAATCCAGCCTGGCTGAGGAGAAATCCAGCCCTGGTGGTAAAGCCTCTTGCAAACAAAAATCTTGCAATCTGTCTATCTCTTTCTTCTGTTTTGGGTTGGGGTTTGTTCTCTAAAGGCTTGATCTTTGTTTGTTGCTGAGCTACTGGATTCACAGAGAAATCTCACAGAAATAAATAAGAGAGAAACACTTGAGAGATTGTGAGGCTTCGGTTATTCATATCTGTGCTAACTTTTCTTGTTGAGATTGTAACAGGAAACCATGGCTGGAGATGTCAGTAAAAGAAAGAAAGAACCAACTGTGAAATGGAATGAATTGCTGATGAAAGCAATGATGTCTGAGATAATGAAAAGAATGAAAAAGACTGGTCCTTTTCAACAGAAACATACTGATGATTTCTTTGGTAATGTTTCTCAGGTTCAGAAGGATTTTAAGATAAAAAGTAGGAGCAGGATACCATCTTTCTGTGGCAGAAACGACCCTGATGGCTACTTGGAGTGGGAACAGCAAATGGAACTTGTTTTTGATGGCCAAAACTACTCAGAAAGGAAGAAGGTTAGATTGGCTACAACAGAGTTCTGTGGTGATGCCATTCAATGGTGGGATCAGCTTGTTACTACCAGAAGAAGAACAGGAGAAGCACAAGTTGCATCCTGGTGTGAGCTGAAACACTTCATGAAGAAAAACTTTGTTTCTGATAACTACAGCAGAAAACAACTAAGACATGCCAAAGAGGAGACAAGAACTTGCCATGATCATGATCACCCAAGAAAGTCTCAGTCACATAAGCAAAGAAGGCCAGTCCCACGTCTTCTCTCAAGAGTCAGTGAGCCACTGTATTCTAATAAGGAATCAGCTATCCAAAAGCTAAAAACAGAGCCATCTAAGGTAAGTAAAGAACCTGAGACAGAAAATGAGTTTTCTCTTTTCTCTCCTCAGTCTGAACTTGTTGTCAATAAAACCTGTGATGAACTAACTTATCTGGAACCGGTACAACCGAGTAGCCTTGTTTTAGTGTCTCATGTCTCAGAAGAAAATTCAGCAGAGGAAGCACAAAAAAGTTCACCACCAGAAGAAGAGTTGGAGCAGCCAAACAACACTGAAGCAGAAACATATGCTAAGTCATTCTCTTTGGAATCTCAAGAGCACTGTAAGGATCTTTTTATGGTTAATTATGTGCCTGATTTCTTTGTTATGATCTCTTCTAGTGATGTAAAACGTTTTGGTCTTGAAAGAGTAAAAGAATTTTGTGTTTCAGACACTGTTTTTGATAACATGATTCATTCTTTTAAGAAACTTGAACCTGATATACTCTCGGATCAAAATTGTTTTCAATGTGGTAGTGTGACCAGTCCTAGCCTTGTTTTGAGTTTTGATAAGTTTATGGAACATAGCAAAAGCCTGGATCACCATGAAAAGACATTAGAGCTTGTCCTGCAACAACCTGATTTCTGTTGCAGAAGACCTTGTGATTCATTTGCTTGTTTTAAAGATAATGCCTTTGATCTGAGTTTTTCTACGCATGAGATGGTTTCTGATGATTTATTTGCATTTGCTTATGCCCAGAATGAACCTAAGAAGTTGCAGGAACCAAAAGCACTTAGAGCTGAAACCAAGTTTGTTTCTGATTCTGTTTTGAAACCTGCTAGTCTATGTTCTGAAACTGGAAAATCTTGGTTTGTAATGGGATCATACTTGCAGAATGATGTTGTTTTGAGCTTTGATGATATACTAGTGTACAACACATTCTTTGAAAAACATGGTGAGCCTTTTATAAGTGATTCTCAGTTTGAACTTAATCCTTTGTGTTCAAATTCTGAGAAAGTTAGGCACGTTTTGAAGTTGTTCTATGTTAATGCATGCCTTGATACCATTCTGGTTTACAACACTTACTTTAATATGCATCATCAAGGTCTGAAACGTTTGCTGCATGATCTTGGAAAAGAAAGTTTGGATTTTGATCTGAACAAGGGCATGTCTTGCACTAATAGTTTTGGATATCTAGTCTCTGTTTTGAGTTCCCAGGAACAACAGGTTCAGTCTCAAAGGAGTGTAAGGAACAAGAGCATAGATCATGTTTATCAACCTGAGATTTGGAGATGGAAGTACTTGAGGAAAATGGCTTCAAAAATCCAAGGAAGTTTCTGTCCAAAACCTGACTTTGATGTTGCTTTCATGCTTATTTTCTTGATCATTTGTGTCACTTTTTACTTGTTTCCTTTTGATGTAGGAGATACAGATTTGAGGACAAATCTTTTCAAAGGAGGAGGGGATGATGTAACAACCATGGCCGAGCCAGCTGATCATCCAACAAAGGACAAGCCAGGATGGATGGAAGGCGAGCATACTGAGCTAAAACCAGCTGGAGAGACTGAGGAAGAGCTGATACAGAGTGTGGACAAGCTTAAACCAGCTGAAAACGAGCTGAACCAGCTGAGTGACACTACACTAGGAACAGCTGAGCTGAATAAGAGTGACACTAAAGCTGCCATGGACCTAGCTGGACAAGTGATTTTTGACCCAAATAAGAAGATGGATCAGATTTGTTTCTCTCAGCCCAAAAGGAGTTCAAAACCAAAGTTAAAGATCCATTTGTTGAGATGAAGAACCAAAGAGAAGAAGATGCATTGACAAGAGAAGACAAAGAGAAGATCAGATGATGCGGTTACTTGAGAGAGAAGACATTCCGTACAGTCTTGGATCACAAGTAACCAACTCTGCCCTAACTTTCCTTGAGAGGCAAGGAACTGATAGAAATCGTCCAGAATACCTTCAGAGGCTAATGAGACCGTTGGGAGTGAGTTTGGCTGGATGCAAATTCAAATATGGAAGAAAGTCACATGTTAAGCTTAAGAAGAGAGCTGTTTGTGTCCTGTCACTTTCACTGGATCAGAGAGCATTATTATATTGTTTTCCCTTTGTTTATTCTTTATGTCATTGTCTTATGTCTCTATATAATCTGTATGCAACCTAATGAGTCGAATCATGGAGTGAGAATCTCCCTTTTTCTCTCTTGCCATACTCTCTTTCTCTCTTTCTCTAGAAATGTGTTCTTGAGTTCATCTCTCTTGTTCTTCACTCATTCTCAACCAAACTCGACCATTCTCTTCTATTCTCATCATACTTTCATAATTCTAAGATGGTATCAGAGCATTAAGCTCCTAACCTTCTTTATATTCCGCAAATCTACTCTCTTCTCTCTCTGTTTTTTGTTCTGGTTTTGCTCTGTTTTACTCTGTTTTACACTGTTTTACTCTGTTCTACTCTGTTTCTTTTTCAAAATTCTCTGTGTTCTTCAATCTCAGAGCATCTAAGTCCCTCAACTCCTTTTTCTCTCGTTTTACTCTTTCACTTTCTTCATTTCCATCCACAAATCACATTCTGGTTCCTGTTTTTAAAATTTCTGTGTTCTTTATATTTACCCACTGGACAATAGCTTTAACCATTGGGTAAAAGAAATCCAGCCATGGAAATGAAGAAAAGAAGTCTTATTCTAGTAACCCTTGAGGGTTCTAACTACTTGGTATGGTCAAGAGTGGCCAGAGTTACCTTGGGAAGTCATGGACTTTGGGACAGCCACATCATGAGGGCTGAAGCTTCAAAGATGATGACTCAAGAGGATAGTCAGGCGACTGGTCTGATGGATGAAGACAAGTGGGTCATAGAAGACCAGCAAGCACTTGAGATCATCCACTACTCTCTTTCAGAATCGATTTTGGAGGCTTATTCACATCTGGAAACCGCCAGAGATCTGTGGGAGAGTCTTAAAACTGTGTATGGGAATCTCTCAAATCTGAGCCGTGTGTTTGAAGTCAAGAGGATTATCTGTTGAGTTGAGGAGTTCTGATAAGTTAGAATGATGTAGGAGCATTGGGTTAAGAAGTGTAAAGAGAAGAGAAAGGATTGGAGAAGTTTGGTGTCGACCATGTCCGTACAGGCCGTACAGATTATGGTCGACCCAAATACTCGACCAAAAAGGGTGAAAGTTGATCCGGGTAAATCAAAGAGTAACCAGAGAAACTTACCGTGCCTTATCTTGATCTATCCGGTAAAAAGCAGTCTGGATAAGGCGTGTACAGGCTGTAAAGGGATCAGCATCTTGTCAAAGATGCTGATGCTCTTCTTGTGGCTCCCCTTGGTCGAACGTTGGAAGAGAGGCGCGCCTAATGCTTCTGTCCACACATTTGCTCTTCCTTTTGTTTCTGAAAACCCTTGTAGCTCTCCTATATATTCATTCTGTCGAGTATCAATAATAATCAAGCAGTTCTATTCTTTTCTTTTTCTCTTGGCCGAAATGGTTTCTCTCATAAATCTGTTCTTAATCTCTCTATTCTTTTAGTTTCTCTTTGATTCTGTCTAAACATTCATCTCTATTCTCTTATTCTCTAAAGATTTCATGGTATCAGAGCCTGGTTACTGATAATCTGGGTTTGTGTTCTTCGTGTTCTTCAAGTTCATAAGCAAAAAGTTCGAACCTTTCTTAGGATCCAAGGAAATTTTGAAAGTTTGAAGCTTTCCCTCTCGTTTTCAAAGATCTTTCCGGGTTGATTCTTCACAAATCTTCAACCTTTCTTAGATCTAAACCTCGAGTGTTCTTCAGCTTCATTCAAAGTCTCAAGCTTTTCTAGACCTGGGTACTCAAAAGCAAGATGGAAGGAAGCAAGATGTTGGCGATTCCGGTTACATTGAAGGGGAGTGGAAACTATCTCCTGTGGTCAAGGCTGGTGAAGACGGCTGTTGGAAGCAAGGGTTTGTGGAGTCACATCACGGATGGACCTCCTAAACCTGCTGCTCAGAAGGAAGAAGGCGAAGGAGTAACTGAGCTTGCTCTAGCTGATGAGAACAAATGGGTTCAAGAAGATATGACTGTGGTCACCGTGTTGTAAGCTTCTCTTGAGACCTCTATCCTTGAAGATTAAAGCTACTGTGAGACAGCAAAAGACCTATGGGATACTCTCAAAAAGGTCTATGGTAATACATCTAATCTGAGCCGGGTGTTTGAAGTGAAGAGGGCTATCAACACACTTGTGCAGGAAGAGATTGAGTTCACTAAGCACTTGGGAAAGTTCAGGGCTTTGTGGTCTGAACTCGAGATGCTGAGGCCGAGCACACAAGATCAAGACATCATCATGGAAAGGAAGGAGCAAGATCAGGTCTTTGGCTTGCTTCTAACCTTGAACCCGGTGTACAATGACCTGATCAAGCACATCTTGAGGTCATCTAAGCTACCATCCTTGGAGGAAGTGTGTGCCCAAATCCAGAAGGAAGAAGGTTCACACGGATTGTTTGGAGGAAGAGGGGACCTATCCTTGGCCAACAAGGCAGAGGTCACTCAAGCTAACAAGGCAATGTACAAGCCTGAGGAAAGGAGATATGGGGAGGATAGGAGGTTTGGGGGCAACTGTGATCACTGCAAGAAGCCGGGTCACAAGAGGAGTCAGTGCTGGATTCTCCATCCCCATCTCAAACCAACCAAGTTCATGAAGGAGAGGGAAGGAAGAGCTCACCTTTCCAATGAAGCAAGTGAAGCAGGTCCTTCTGGAAGTGGGTCTACTGTTCGTGAAGGAGAAGGGAAGGCTATGGCTTCTCAACACACTCCAGTCAAGAACATGGATCAAGAGCCCATAAGGAGGTCCGACATTGATGCTCTAATCAAAGCTCTTAAGGAGAATGGTAACACTCTCGGAAACACCCTTGGTTATACTCATACTGCTTGTGAAATGACTAAGACTCTTGATCAGATAGATACTCTAAAAGAACCTTATAGATCATATGCGGTTACTAGTGTGTCAACTAAACCTTTAGTGGTTGATTCTGGTGCCTCTCATCACATGATAAGTGACACCAGTCTTATAAAGAATCTAGAACCGGCTTATGGTCATGTTATGATTGCAAATGGTGATAGAGTAGCTATAAGAGGAATTGGAACCTTGAACCTGTTTGATAAAGAGTCTAGAGCTTTCTATATGCCTGAGTTTACTTCAAATCTCTTATCTGTCAAGAAATGTACTAATGATCTTCAATGCAATGTTATCTTTAGTCCTAATGATGTGAAGTTTCAGGATATTGAGAGCAGTAAGTTGATTGGGAAAGGAGTAACCAAGGGGGACCTTTATATGCTTGAAGATCTTACTCCTATTACCAACTCTAGTTACTCGTTTAGTTCTGTTTCAGCTTCAAATAATGATGCTTTGTGGCATGCTAGATTAGGTCATCCCCATGTTAGGGCCCTTAGTTTGATGTTACCCGGTGTCATGTTTAAAAATAATGAGTGTGAGGCATGCATTTTGGGTAAACATTGTAAGACAGTCTTTAAGAAATCAAATACTATCTATGAGAAGTGTTTTGATCTTGTTCATTCTGATGTGTGGACTGCTCCTTGTTTATCTAAAGAGAATTATAAGTATTTTGTTACATTCATTGATGAGAAGTCTAAATACACCTGGGTAACACTTATTAAAACTAAAGATAGGGTGCTTGATGCATTTAAAAATTTTCAGACTTATATTGCTAACCATTATAATGTCAAGATTAAGATTTTCAGATCAGACAATGGTGGGGAATACATGAGTCATGCTTTCAAAGATCATCTAGCTCAACATGGGATCCTACATCAAACGAGCTGCCCTTACACTCCACAACAAAATGGAGTGGCTGAGAGGAAGAACAGGCACCTGATGGAAGTAGCAAGGTCGATGATGTTTCAAACCAATGTTCCAAAGAGGTTCTGGAGTGATGCTGTAATGACTGCTTGCTATCTCATCAACCGGATACCAACCAGAGTCTTAGAGGATCAGTCTCCATTTGAAGTCCTGAACAAGGTCAAGCCCTCTTTGGATCATCTAAGAGTATTTGGATGCTTGTGCTATGTTCTGGTGCCAGGAGAAATGAGGAACAAGTTGGAACCAAGGAGTACTAAAGCCATGTTCATTGGCTACTCCACAAGTCAAAAGGGATTCAAATGCTTTGATCCCTCAACAAGAAAGCTGTTAGTATCTCGGGATGTCAAGTTTCTTGAGTCAAGGGGATACTATGAAGAGAAGAGCTGGGAAGATCTTAAGGATCTAGCTCAACCATCTGATAAGGCAGCAAGTCTTAGGATGATAATGGAAGGACTTGGGATTAATCTGACCCAAGATCAGCAAAGGGCACCTGAACCACAGGAAGCTGAAGAACCATCCCACCTTGATCATGAGGGGGGAAATGAACCAGGAGTTGATGATATAGAGGGCGAGAACACTGGAAGTCCTGATCAAGGTGTGATGGAACATGAGGAAGCAAATGAAGTTCCTGAGCCAGAAGGCCAAGATGAGCATGAGGAAGCAGTTGAGGAAGTTCAAGCCCCATTAAGGAGGAGCACTAGAGTAAGAAGACATCCATCTAATTGGGTGAATACTAGGGTCTACTATAATGCCCAAGCTGTTGCTCACCCTAGTCAAGCTGTCTGCTCTTTTTCCGAGTTTCCTAAGGAGCATTGTGCCTTCATCAGTAGTTTGGATGAGAGTCAGGTTCCTCGGTCTTATGAGGAAGCGATGGAGGATAAAGAATGGAAGAAGTCAGTAAGTGATGAAGCAGGTGCTATGATCAAGAATGAGACTTGGTATGAGAGTGAGCTACCAAAAGGGAAGAAGGCTGTTACTAGTAGATGGATCTTCACCATCAAGTATCTACCAAATGGGAAGATAGAAAGGAAGAAGACCAGACTTGTTGCAAGAGGTTTCACCCAAACCTATGGAGAGGACTATGTTGACACCTTTGCTCCTGTGGCAAAGCTCCATACTATTCGAATTGTTCTCTCCATTGCAACCAACTTGGGGTGGAACCTATGGCAAATGGATGTGAAGAATGCTTTCTTGCAAGGTGAATTAGAAGAAGAAGTGTACATGTACCCCCCTCCGGGTCTTGAGAGTCTAGTGAAACCAGGAAATGTTCTGAGGCTAAGGAAGGCTATCTATGGGTTGAAGCAGTCTCCAAGAGCCTGGTATCACAAGTTAAGCACTACCCTGAATGGCCGTGGCTTCATCAAATCCGAGCTTGATCACACCCTGTTCACTCTTACCTCTACATCAGGTATTATTGTCCTCTTAGTCTATGTTGATGATATCATCATAACTGGGAATGACAAGGAAGGTATTAAGGGTACTAAGGATTACCTCAAATCTGTTTTTGAAATTAAAGACTTGGGGGAAATGAAATACTTCCTTGGAATTGAGATTTGTAGATCCAAGGAAGGGTTGTTCATGTCCCAAAGGAAGTATACTCTTGATCTTTTGAAAGGTGCAGGTAAACTTGGAGGGAAGACAGCAAGGATGCCTATGGAGGATGGGTATAAGGTTCCTCGTGAGGGGGAGATAGAGGATGTTAAGTTGAGGCATCTATCTTGGGGTTGATTAGAAAGAAGAGAGAAGAAGGGTTTGGGTCGACCTTGTCCATACAAGGCCGTACAGGCCGTACAAGGTCGTACAAGGCCGTACAGGCCGTACAAGATCGACCAAAAGCATTCGACCAGTTTTTACCATTCGGGTAAAACCAAAGTTACCCGACTGCTTTACTTGGAAGGTAAGCTTATCCATCCGTTGGAAACGAAGAGGAGAGCCGCGTGGACAGGCTGGCATGGGCTGGAAGGATCAGCATCTTGTCAAAGATGCTGATGCCATTTACTTGGCCAGGAAGCCTTGGTTTGAATTAGGCGCGCCCTCTCCGCAACCACAACCACATCTTTTATCCTCTGCTTTACGAAAACCCTTGTAACTCTCTCTATATAAGCATACCCCGAGTGGATGAATAAATCATACAGTTCTCTCTAGTTTTCGAGTATCAAATGTTCTTCATAGTCTTGTTTAGTCTTTCTCTTAACCAAGTCTAATCTTAGTCTTTTCTTCTCAAATCTTCTCTAATATTGTCTAAATCTCTTTCTGGTTCTATTTCTTGTCTATTATTACAAAAATCTCATGGTATCAGAGCCAGGTTCATCACGATCTGGGTTTGTGTTCATCGAGTTGAAGAAGATCAAGGTTGAAGCTTTTTGAAGATCTAAGGCTGTTCTTTGAAGATCCGGGTAGAAGACTGAAGTTTGAAGCTTGTGTGGTGTAAAAGCTTGAGTCTTTCACGTTCTTACCTTCAAAGACTCAACATTTCCTTTCGTTTCTGGGTTCATCCGTGTTCTAAGGTATAGATCCACTCATTTCCAAGCTTTTGAAGTCAAGCTGGTTGTAGATGGATAGTGTTAGCATGAAGGTTCCGGTTACTCTAAAGGGGAGTAACTATCTGTTGTGGTCTCGTTTGGTGAAGACTGCTGTGGGAAGTAAGGGCTTATGGGGGCATATCACATCCGGTGAAGCTCCTAAGCTCATTACTCAAGAAGGTGAAGCTGCAAGTGCCACAAGTGAGGTGGAGAAATGGCAGCAAGAAGACATGATGGTGATGACACTTCTTCAAGGATCTCTTGAGACTCCTATCATGGAAGCTTATAGCTACTGTGAAACCGCAAAGGATCTATGGGATACCTTGAAGAAGGTGCATGGAAACATCTCAAACTTGAGCCGTGTGTTTGAGGTGAAGAGAGCAATCAACGGGTTGCTACAAGAAGATATGGAGTTCACTAAGCATCTTGGAAGGTTCTGAGCTCTCTGGTCCGAGTTAGAGATGCTGAGACCAAGCGCGGTTGATACTGATGAGTTGAATGAAAGGCGCGAGCAAGATAAGGTCCTTGGGCTCCTGCTCACTCTAAACCCTGCCTACAATAGCCTCATCAAGCATATCCTGAGAGCTGAGAAGCTTCCATCTCTAGAAGATGTGTGTGCTCAGATACAAAAGGACCAAGGCTCTATTGGGTTGTTTGGAGGTAAGGGGGAGCTTACCTTGGCTAACCAAGCTGCGCAAACTGATCAGGTTGAAACACCAATGGCAAACAAAGCCGCGTTCAACAAGTATGAAGACCGGAGGTTCAATGGTAACTGTGATCATTGCAAGAAGCACGGCCACAAGAAGAGTCAGTGCTGGATCCTCCACCCACATCTCAAGCCGGCCAAATTCATGAAGGAGAGGGAAGCTAGAGCTCACATCTCGGAGGGGTCAACCGTTGCAAGCTCAAGCAAGACAACCGATGGTGATAAGAGGGAGGCAAGTGAAGGAAAGTCCCTTGTTGTTTACACGGGTGGTACCAGCAGGAACAATGATCAAGACTACATCCGGAGGTCTGACATTGAAGCCCTCATCAAAATGCTCAAGGAGAATGGTAACACCTTTGGTAACCTTAATGGGTATTCTCTTGGTGCTTCAATGGTTGCTAGTGTTGGAATTCATGAGTGTTTCTCTCATGTAAGGAGTGATTCATTCAACTTGTGACTGAATCCCCTCCAACCATACAACAGGAACTCACCATTCAAAGGAAGAGACAGCCAACTTGTGGTTGAATCCTCACACACAGCTTACTATATAACCAAGAATCCTAGACAATAAACTGGTTATATGAAGCAAAAACTCTCTAGTATGAATCTATCCTTGAGAAGTAACACAACACTTAGAGTTTGTGTACTTAGATGAATAGGATTTAGAATCAGTAAGCTAGAGTTTAAGACAATAGATAAAGAAGATTTTAGAGTGAGTTTGACAAGTATTAGGCTGCCTTAAGAGAGAAAGAGCTAAGGCAGCCTCTAAACCCTAATGCTTAACTCCTTACATTGTGAATATTGTTTAGACACAAGCAAGACAGAGAGACCCAGGAGTTTAGAGAGAGAAAGAAACTTGTCTATTGATTCTGGTAAGTGTTACAAGAGAGGGTGAAGGTCTTTAAATAGACAATCACTTACAATAAACAATTACTAAAACAAGGAAATATAAACAAATAATTCTGTAGGGATGAGAAGAGGCCAAAGGGGATACAGCCAAGGGGAGGCACGTCCAGAGGAGGAGAAAGGGACAGGAGAGAGATAGTGACCAGGTCTGATGAGTGAAAGTGACAGGCCAGCAACAGCTCTCCCCTTAAGCTTAACATGTGACTTTCTTCCATATTTGAATTTGAATCTGGTCAAACCCTCTACCAACGGTTTCCTTAGCTTCTGGAGACCCTCACCTCGTGTTCCCATCAGTACCTTGCCTCCCAAGGCAAGTTAGGTCATAGTAGATTGCTTGTGATCCAAGTCTGTACAAACAGAACCAGATTGGCTTCTCTTGATGAACTTATCCTTGGATCATCAACCATCTTCTTCTTCTGGTCATCCCTTTATTTATTTCAATACTCCCCCTCAAGCTTGACCATAGGAGATCCTTGGAAAAGCTTGGAACTGAGAGCACTTGCCTCATTAAAAACCTAAGTGTGGAAAACCTTTAGGGATAAAACCGTCACTTAGGGAAAAAGAGTGCAACTACCCTCAGCCTAGGGATTGGCCAGTGAGCCTAAGGAGCTTAAGATTATTTTCATGGACTCCTTAGTCTCTGGATCATGGCCTTTCTTCAATGGCAAGTACGCACCAATGCCTTCCTTGCTTCACACTCATCACACCTTTGAGCTTCTTCTTGTTGTCAGAGTTTGTCTCCCCCTTTCTTTTGGATTCTTGCCTTCATCATGGGTTGAGTCCAAGTCTACCTTGTTCATGAGCTCAATAGGTACCTGATTCAAACAATGCACAAACACATGCATCAATTCTCAAGGGAGAAACCTATCAATCATAAGAATGAGTATAGATTTAGGTACTTCCCTTGCATAAGTTTCTGAAGAATGGACATTGGCTTCTCATTTTAAGACCCCTCCTCAAGCTTGACCTGAGAATGAGAGTATGTGGTCAAGCTTGGAAGATGAGAGCCAGTGATGATCACCAATGCCTTGAGACCACAGCCCTCTTGGCTTGAATTGCCACAGCCCTCTTGGCTTGAATTGTGGCCTTTTCTCTTGAGTGTACATCCTGTCACCCTCTTGGCACCAGGTAAGTCACTTCTAAGAAATCTCTCCACTGCTCCATTCGTCCTCTCAACCATATTGGAAGTTAATGGACACAATCAGTGTCCAAAGTGTTGATGGGCAGTGGGCAATCTCCATGGTCAGGAATATACATCATGTGTAGGCTCTGAACAACATGGGAAACCTGTGAAACAAATAACTGGACACAGGCATCAGTAGACAAACAAGAGACCAGAACATGGGTTTTCACCAAGTCTGATCTTTAAAACACATTTAGAACAAGTACAGCAAGCAATGGAAAAATATCTTCATGATTATATCCCAGAAACACTCTCTGAATCCTAATCATCAAGACTAAGCATTCAGGAAACAAGACAATTAGTTTTTCTAAGGGCAGAAGTAAGACAATTTTTTCAACACAGTTTAACACCCTTAGGCAGATTCTAAACAAGATTGTGAGAATAGAGATTTAAGTAACCAGAGAGTATAAGTAACCAGAGTATAAGTAGAGAGTAGAGAATGATGTAACCAGAGTATTAGTAGCCAGAGAATGGAAGAATGATGGAGAATAAGTAGCCTGGAAAATTAGAGAATGAGAGAATAGAGAATATAGAATAGAGAATTGCTCAAGAGTTCTAATGGACAGAGTTTTGCTCTGCTTTCTTGAGTTTTACGGAAGCATAAACAGCCAGGAGCATCCACTACTCATTAAGAGTTTGGTGCTTTATTAGCTGAAACACAATGGACCATTGAACAATTAATTTGCTCACTGATCTTAGACATGTGCCACTGGAATAACTCATGAACAGATGTTTTCCAGGGCTTGCAACAAAAGAACCAACAGAATAAAACATGAACAAGTGTTTTCTGTGGCTTAGACAACAATGAATCCAATGGATCAAAACAGTTTGTCCACTGGTCAAAGAGATGCTCCATTAAGAGAAAGCTATTATCCAATGGATAAAGCATAATGGTGAAGCATTTTTGAAATCTTTCTCTTCCTCAAGCTTGATTCAAGATACTAACAAGTACTGACCAAGCTAACACAATATCAGAGTGGGAGAGAAAGGATTTATTTAAACAAAACAGAGATAAAAGAGGTGAGTTTATTCCCAAAGAAGAGCAACAAAGCTCTGATACCATGTTGGAATTCATGAGTGTTTCTCTCATGTAAGGAGCGATTCATTCAACTTGTGACTGAATCCCCTCCAACCATACAACAGGAACTCACCATTCAAAGGAAGAGACAACCAACTTGTGGTTGAATCCTCACACACAGCTTACTATATAACCAAGAATCCTAGACAATAAACTGGTTATATGAAGCAAAAACTCTCTAGTATGAATCTATCCTTGAGAAGTAACACAACACTTAGAGTTTGTGTACTTAGATGAATAGGATTTAGAATCAGTAAGCTAGAGTTTAAGACAATAGATAAAGAAGATTTTAGAGTGAGTTTGACAAGTATTAGGCTGCCTTAAGAGAGAAAGAGCTAAGGCAGCCTCTAAACCCTAATGCTTAACTCCTTACATTGTGAATATTGTTTAGACACAAGCAAGACAGAGAGACCCAGGAGTTTAGAGAGAGAGAGAAACTTGTCTAATGATTCTGGTAAGTGTTACAAGAGAGGGTGAAGGTCTTTAAATAGACAATCACTTACAATAAACAATTACTAAAACAAGGAAATATAAACAAATAATTCTGTAGGGATGAGAAGAGGCCAAAGGGGATACAGCCAAGGGGAGGCACGTCTAGAGGAGGAGAAAGGGACAGGAGAGAGATAGTGACCAGGTCTGATGAGTGAAAGTGACAGGCCAGCAACAGCTCTCCCCTTAAGCTTAACATGTGACTTTCTTCCATATTTGAATTTGAATCTGGTCAAACCCTCTACCAACGGTTTCCTTAGCTTCTGGAGACCCTCACCTCGTGTTCCCATCAGTACCTTGCCTCCCAAGGCAAGTTAGGTCATAGTAGATTGCTTGTGATCCAAGTCTGTACAAACAGAACCAGATTGGCTTCTCTTGATGAACTTATCCTTGGATCATCAACCATCTTCTTCTTCTGGTCATCCCTTTATTTATTTCAATAGCTAGTAAGCTAGAAAATGTGATTGATCTTACGACTGATAGAACTGGTAGGACATTAGAAATGAACCGCCAAAGTATTGCTTGTGCTATTCCTAAAGATACTTGTCATATTGCTAATAGCTCAGCTAAACCTTTGATAGTAGACTCAGGAGCCTCCCATCACATGATAAGTGACACCAATCTGATCAAAGATATTGAACCAGCTAATGGTCATGTCATGATTGCTAATGGTGATAAGATTCCTATTAGAGGAGTGGGAAATCTAAAACTGTTTAGTAAGAACTCAAGAGCTTTCTATATGCCTGAATTCACTTCAAATTTGTTATCAGTTAAGAAATGTACTAATGATTTGAATTGTAAGGTGATATTCAGTCCTAACGAGGTTGAGTTTCAGGATATTGAGAGCCAAAGGATGATTGGAAAAGGAGTTACCAAGGGCGAGTTATATATGCTTGAAGAGCTTGATCCTGTTTCTAATTATAGTTGTTCCTTTACTACTGTTTCTTCTACTTTGAATAAGAATGCTTTGTGGCATGCTAGACTAGGACATCCTCATGTTAGAGCTTTGAACTTGATGTTACCAGGTGTTGTTTTCGAAAATAATGAGTGTGAAGCTTGCATTTTAGGCAAGCATTGTAAGAATGTCTTTCCAAAATCATCTACTGTTTATGAGAAGTGCTTTGATTTGATTCATTCTGATGTTTGGACTGCTCCTTGCATATCTAGGGATAATCATAAGTATTTTGTGACATTCATTGATGAAAAATCCAAATACACCTGGTTAACACTCATTCCATCTAAAGATAGAGTCCTTGATGCATTTAAGAACTTTGAATCCTATGTGACTAACCATTATCATGCCAAGTTTAAAATTTTTAGATCAGATAATGGAGGAGAGTACACAAGTCACGCCTTCAAGGATCACTTAGCTCGTCATGGGATCCTTTACCAGACCAGTTGCCCTTACACTCCTCAGCAAAATGGAGTGGCTGAGAGGAAGAATTGCCATCTCATGGAGGTCGCAAGGTCCTTAATGTTTCAAGAAAATGTGCCTAAGAGATTTTGGAGTGATGCTGTCACTACTGCTTGCTATCTCATCAACCGGACACCTACAAAGGTACTGAATGATCAAGCCCCCTTTGAGGTTCTAAACGAGTATAAACCATCAGTGGACTATCTACGGGTCTTTGGATGCCTCTGCTATGTGCTGATTCCTGGAGAGATGAGAAGCAAGTTAGAAGTCAAGAGTACAAAGGCAATGTTTATAGGCTACTCCACAACTCAGAAGGGATACAAGTGCTATGATCCGGTGGCAAGAAGAGTTCTGGTGTCAAGGGATGTCAAGTTCATAGAAGAAAGGGGGTATTATGAGGAGAAGAATCAAGAAGAGTTGAAGGACCTCACCTCGGATAAGGCAGCAACTCTTAGAATTATCTTGGAAGGTCTTGGCATTGGAGTGACCAAGAACCCGAAAGGAAGTGGTCCAACAGGGACAAGTGAAGCAAATCAGTCTCCCCACTTTGATCATGAGGGGGGAAACACTGAAGATCAGGAAGGTGGAAGTTCTGACAGCAGTGGAGAGTTTGATTCAGGTCAAGAGGAGTTTGATGATCCTCCAGAGGAAGATAGAAGTTCAGTGTCTCATGATCAAAGTGGAGATGCTCAAGAAGGTCAGAGAAGTCCAAGCCCTGATCATCAAGAGGAGGAAGAACCTGAGGGAAGGGAAGTAGAACAGCAACAACAGTTGAGCAGAAGCTCTAGGATAAGAAGACCACCGTCTGATTGGGTCAACACTAGGGTCTACTATAATGCCCAAGCTGTTGCGCACCCATCTCAAGTGGTCTGCTCTTTTACTCAATATCCAGAAGAGCCCTGTTCCTTCATGGTCAGCCTAGATGAGAGCTACATACCAAGATCCTATGAGGAAGCAGTTAAAGATAAAGAATGGAAGGAGTCAGTTGGTGCTGAGGCAAGTGCAATGATCAAGAATGACACATGGTATGAAAGTGAGTTGCCAAAAGGGAAGAAGGCAGTGACCAGTAGATGGATCTTTACTATAAAATACTTGGCGAATGGAAAGATTGATAGGAAGAAAACCAGATTGGTTGCAAGGGGCTTCACTCAAACCTATGAAGAAGATTATGTGGATACTTTTGCACCAGTTGCAAAACTTCACACTATTAGGATCATCCTATCTCTTGCGGTTAATCTTGAGTGGGGACTATGGCAAATGGATGTGAAGAATGCTTTTCTTCAAGAAGAACTTGAAGATGAGGTCTACATGCACCCTCCACCAGGCCTAGAGTACTTAGTGAAGAAAGGAAATGTGTTCCGGCTCAAGAAGGCAATTTATGGTCTTAAACAATCTCCTAGAGCATGGTACAACAAGCTGAGCACCACTCTCAATGGCAAAGGGTTCAAGAAATCTGAACTGGACCATACCTTGTTCACTCTTCCGACCACATCAGGTATAGTTGTCCTTCTTGTGTATGTTGATGATATCATCATCACAGGAAGTGACAAGGCAGGTATCCAATCCACTAAAGACTTCCTTAAATCTGTGTTTGAAATTAAAGACTTGGGAGAGATGAAATACTTTCTTGGCATTGAGATATGTAGATCCAAGGAAGGTTTGTTTCTGTCCCAAAGAAAGTATACACTTGAACTCTTGAAAGATGCAGGGAAACATGGAGAGAAGACAGCAAAGATGCCACTAGAGGATGGGTACAAGGTTCCTCGTGAGGGGGAGATTGAAGACAACCGGCCATTCCATGATCCTAAGCTTTATAGAAAGCTTGTTGGTAAGTTGATCTATCTTACCATTACTCGACCTGATATATGCTTTGCTGTGAATCAGGTGAGTCAATACATGCAAGTCCCAAAGGAACACCATTGGCATATGGTTGAGAGGATCCTGATGTATCTAAATGGATCACCAAACCTTGGAGTATGGATGGGATGCAACAAGAGCACTGAAGTGGTGGGCTATTGTGACGCGGATTGGGCAGGAGATAGGCTGGATAGGAAGTCAACCACTGGATATTGTACCTTCATAGGTGGGAACCTAGTTACTTGGAAGAGCAAGAAGCAGAAGGTGGTCTCCTGTTCCAGTGCTGAAGCTGAGTATAGGGCAATGTTGAAGCTTACAAACGAGCTGGTGTGGATCAAAGGCATCTTGAAGCATGTGGAGGTTGATCAGTCTACACCAATGACTATGCATTGTGATAATCAAGCAGCGATTCATATAGCTTCCAACTCAGTCTTCCACGAAAGAACCAAGCACATTGAGGTTGATTGCCACAAGGTGAGACAGATGATTGGGTTGGGTGTAACCTTGCCGTGCTACACAAGGAGTGAGGATCAGTTCGCGGATGTGTTTACAAAGGCTGCTAGACAGAAGACAATGGAGTCCATCCATGTAAGGTTGGGGCTCATTAATCTAACCCAACTTAGCTAATCCCCTGCTATGAGGTCTCTACTCTTTTTCCCTCATCAAAGGGTTTTATCCCCAAAAAAAAAAGGTTTTCTCTTTGGTGAGGTTTTTAATGAGGGAGATCTCATAACCTTCCAAGCTTGACTTGTTCCATATGGTCAAGCTTGAGGGGGAGTGTTAAGTTGAGGCATCTATCTTGGGGTTGATTAGAAAGAAGAGAGAAGAAGGGTTTGGGTCGACCTTGTCCGTACAAGGCCGTACAGGCCGTACAAGGCCGTACAAGGCTGTACAGGCCGTACAGGCCGTACAAGGTCGACCAAAAGCATTCGACCAGTTTTTACCATTCGGGTAAAACCAAAGTTACCCGACTGCTTTACTTGGAAGGTAAGCTTATCCATCCGTTGGAAAGGAAGAGGTGAGCCGCGTGGACAGGCTGGCATGGGCTGGAAGGATCAGCATCTTGTCAAAGATGCTGATGCCATTTACTTGGCCAGGAAGCCTTGGTTTGAATTAGGCGTGCCCTCTCCGCAACCACAGCCACATCTTTTATCCTCTGCTTTACGAAAACCCTTGTAACTCTCTCTATATAAGCATACCCCGAGTGGATGAATAAATCATACAGTTCTCTCTAGTTTTCGAGTATCAAATGTTCTTCATAGTCTTGTTTAGTCTTTCTCTCAACCGAGTCTAATCTTAGTCTTTTCCTCTCAAATTTTCTATAATCTTCTCTAAATCTCTTTCTGGTTCTATTTCTTGTCTATTATTACAAAAATCTCAGAGGATAGCAAACCATTCCATGATGCCAAGCTTTACAGAAAGCTAGTGGGTAAGCTAATATACTTAACTATCACCCGTCCTGATATATGTTTTGCTGTGAACCAGGTAAGCCAACACATGCAAATCCCAAAGGAACACCACTGGAACATGGTGGAACGGATCCTGAGCTATCTGAATGGTTCTCCTGGCCAAGGAGTATGGATGGGATGCAACAACAACACTGAAGTGGTGGGTTACTGTGATGCGGATTGGGCTGGTGATAGAACAGATAGGAAGTCCACTACTGGCTACTGCACGTTCATTGGAGGGAACCTTGTTACATGGAAGAGCGAGAAGCAGAAGGTGGTGTCTTGCTCCAGTGCTGAAGCTGAGTACAGAGCAATGCTGAAGTTGACAAATGAGCTTGTCTGGATTAAAGGCATCTTGAAGCATCTTGGTATTGAGCATTCCACTCCAATGACAATGCATTGAGACAACCAAGCTGCTATCCACATAGCCACCAACTCAGTTTTCCACGAGAGGACCAAGCACATTGACGTTGATTGCCACAAGGTGAGGCAAATGATTAGGTTAGGGGTGATCTTACCTTGCTATACTAGGAGTGAGGATCAGCTTGCGGATGTGTTCACTAAGGCAGCTAGACAAAAGACAATGGAATCCATCCATGGCCAGTTGGGACTCATTGATCTTACCCAACTCAGCTAATCCCCTGCTATGGGGTCTTTACTCTTTTTCCCTCATCAAGGTTTTATCCCAAAAGGGATTTCCTTGGTGAGGTTTTTATTGAGGAAGACCTCATAGCCTTCCAAGCTCGACTTGTTCCACATGGTCAAGCTTGAGGGGGAGTGTTGAGTTGAGGAGTTCTGATAAGTTAGAATGATGTAGGAGCATTGGGTTAAGAAGTGTAAAGAGAAGAGAAAGGATTGGAGAAGTTTGGTGTCGACCATGTCCGTACAGGCCGTACAGGCCGTACAAGCCGTAAGGCCGTAAGGCCGTACAGGCCGTACAGGCCGTACAGATTATGGTCGACCCAAATACTCGACCAAAAAGGGTGAAAGTTGATCCGGGTAAATCAAAGAGTAACCAGAGAAGCTTACCGTGCCTTATCTTGATCTATCTGGTAAAAAGCAGTCTGGATAAGGCGTATACATGCTGTAAAGGGATCAGCATCTTGTCAAAGATGCTGATGCTCTTCTTGTGGCTCCCCTTGGTCGAACGTTGGAAGAGAGGCGCGCCTAATGCTTCTGTCCACACATTTGCTCTTCCTTTTGTTTCTGAAAACCCTTGTAGCTCTCCTATATATTCATTCTGTCGAGTATCAATAATAATCAAGCAGTTCTATTCTTTTCTTTTTCTCTTGGCCGAAATGGTTTCTCTCATAAATCTGTTCTTAATCTCTCTATTCTTTTAGTTTCTCTTTGATTCTGTCTAAACATTCATCTCTATTCTCTTATTCTCTAAAGATTTCATTATCAACAACCTGAGCCAGAAGGAAGTGGAGTTCAATCAGTATTTTGGCAAGTTCAGAAGCCTGTGGGCAGAGCTTGATGCGCTTAGACCTTTCTCCTTAGATCCAGAGATCATAAGGGAAAGATATGAGCAAGACAAGGTTTTCAGTCTACTCCTTAACCTCAATCCATCCTACAACCATCTCATAAAGCATATCCTAAGAGAGGTCAAGCTTCCAAACCTAGAGGAAGTGTGTACTCTGGTCCAAAGAGAGCAAGGAGCACACAAACTCTTCAAGGAAGAAGAAAAACCGGTTCATCATGGAAAGGATATGAAGAAGAAGAAAAATAGGACGTGGTTGGTTTATGGAGACAATAGACGCAAGCAGAAGCTAGCTCATAAAAGAACCAAATTCACAAACCAACCTGACGCCAAGAAGCTAAAGGAAGCTGAGCAAGAAGTCTTAGAGGGAAAGTCCATGTACTCTGCCTTATTGTGTGAATCTAATGTAGGAAACAATTGGAACAACACTGTGATTAATGATGGTCCCATCAGGATGAGTGATATAGAGCCACTAATCCGAGCAGCAAAAGCCATTATCTCCTACAAGAAGTCTGGTACACATTTCCCTGTCTCTAAGCCAATTATAATAGATTCTGGAACTAGTCATCATATGATTAGTGATAGGAATCTTATTAGTGTTGGATTTTCACCAGAGTATGTGGATCTGGGTTTGTGTGTGATGAACAAGCCTTTAAGGCAATGATGAACACGAGATGATGAAGAGAAAGGGTTCTGGTTTACTTGTATGAACTTGAATCAGAATCAGAGAGTATGAGAGACTTAGAGAGATTAAAGAGACTAAGCAACAAAGAGACTTAAGAAGGATTCGATCCAAGAACTACAAGCTTTTATTTCTGGAAGTGGAGAGGGGTTTTCCCCCTTACTCAATTAATGTTTACAATCGCCCAAGAGGGTCTTTAAATAGATAAATGAGTGATGGATACAAGTCTAAACCTAAAGGAGGAAAGCATGTGGAGTCAACAAAAGCAAGGGCGCCACTTTTGAATTACTTGGTCCAGAACCTTCACACGCTTGGACAGGCTGTCCATAGCTGGTTTTGTGGACTGAATATGTGGACAGCTTCTTCCTTGGGGAGTATATGGCTGAGATTGAGCCAGGGCGTGGACAGGCTGTAAAGGGTAACTTCCCAGCAGCTTCCTTGGCTCTTCCTTGATGGTATATGCCTTTGGCATCTCCCCAAGATAAGACCAACTCGCCATAATATCTTTAGACCTTATCCACTTCTTCTTGGTTGATTCCGGGAAGGTTCTTGTACGGCCTGGTCGTTGTACGGACCACCCGTCCGTACACATCCGTACACCTCAAACCGAACTTTGCACATTGCCCAAATATCTTCTTAGGTCAAACCATAAAGTGATTTGGGTCACCCATGTCCGTACGGTCCGTACAGTCCGTACGGCCGTTCGTACATGTCGCCCTAACTTTGCACATCTGTCACAACTGCTCCCAAACTCTCCCAAACTTCTCCCAAACTTCTCCAATGCCTTCTCCCTTCAATATAAACTCTTCTTAGACATTGTTCCAGCATTGCATAAGCTTCAGGATGCTCCTTAAGTCTTTCCAGACCTTCTTAGGAGTTTAACCCGAACTTTGCACATAACCTTAGTGACATTTCATCACTTCAGGTTAATACTCCTCCTCAAGCTTGACTCTATAGATCCTGAGTCAAGCTTGGAACCCTGAAGTCACTCCTCATTAAAAAACTTATGAGAGAAAACCCTCCTTAGGGATAAAACCCTCATAAGGAAAAGAGTAAGCTCCTTCAAGGCCTAGGGATTGGCCATTGAGTTCTTTGTGTCTTAACCAGTGTGGTGGACACAAAGAACTCTGGATCATGGCCCTCACTGTGGTGCAAGTCTGGACCGACTCTCATTGCACACTACTAACTCTTATTGAGCTCATCTAGCTCATCTCATACTGATCTTGGTCTCTCCCCCTTTCACCCAACTTCTTGTTGGGTTAAGTGCTCGGATTACCAAGATACAAACTCCATTGAGTACCATCATCCTTCTCAGCCTTGAATAACCACCAAGGACTCCATCTTCACAGATCATTGAAGCTTCTCAATACTCCCCCTCAAGCTTGACCATGTGGAACAAGTCAAGCTTGGAAGGACAGCTTCATGATCTTGATCAACACACCACTGCCCACTCCTTTCTGATCTCGCCACCTTGAATGGAATGCTGGAAGATACCTCAGCTAACTCTTCAACCACCTCACTTCAGAAGCCGCGTTGTAGAGTCACCTTCTTCTTCACACAGCCAAGAGTGCTCTGACCACTCTCTTGTCTAGACTCGCCAATGTCTGAACCCGGATGGCTCCATCTTCTATTCCTGGTGCAATGGTGTGGAGGAACCAGGTCTTGAACTTAGATCATCAGGTAGCTCACTCAATTCCCCACCTCAAGCTTGAATTGAGTCTAGGTTCAAGCTTGAAAGTGAGCCTGAATGAGCATCCAAACCAGGAGCACACCACCCCATCAGCTGCGTTTAAACCACTGGTCCACCTCCATGTCTTCAGCTTCAAGTACCCATGGATCACCGGCCTCCTCAAGCTTCAGTGATGACCTTCTCTTCTTGTGTGCCTTAACCAGGAGCTCAACAACCTTCATGGTCTGCGCTTCTTATAACCGGCTACTGCACCAAGAACCTTCCCATTGCTCCACACAATGGACCAAGCCTTCCTCTTGTTCCGGATTGGTGTTGAACAAGAGACACTCCATGTGAACCTGAAACAACACTCAAACTCCAAGCAAGATAAGACACCTTTGCATTGGGATCAAACCTTGACTAATCATCAAGTTTGATCACCAATGTCACAAGCTTTGCACTTAGACAGCATCTCATTATCATTGAGATCCATCTAATGCAAGCTTACCACTCTCTAAATGCTATCACAAAGCACTTAGGCAACCATTACCTGCCTTAAACGACCCTTAGACATCAGTCTAGGTGTCTCAACCTTAAGGCAGCCCCAATGACAAGAGTATGCAACAGCCTTAACCCATTTACTTCATGAATGCAAAACGGATTAGATACAACTATCTATCATCCTAGTAAGACATTCATAAGAACAGAGACTAAGCATCAATGCCATTTCCAAACACCAGACCCAAATGCTTCACTTTAATCAGTTTCTATTCATGTATGCAAGCAGATTCAGAACATGCTATCTAATATCATGTCAAGCAACATTTAGAACTGGAGTAAGCACTTTAAACACTCAACCATTCAAAACGAGTCATCTAAACATCCTGGGATAGATTCTAAACTTCATATCTAGCAATCTTAAACACATCCTCAGGTCTCAAACACATCACACAACACATTCAGTTCATAAAGTATCAAGCTTTATATCAAGGGACAGTAGGTTCTTACAAACAAGGAACTAGTGTTAGTTCCTTGAACACCTTTGATTCATGGCAAGATCAGGAGCTCTTGGTTGCGACCCAACACCTCCTTCCTCCATGAACCTTCCCTTGGACTCTCCATGCCCAAAGTCCCCACCTTTCTTCATACTTTGGTCACCCCCACCAGTAACAAGGTGAAAGCTTTCACCTTTCTTCCTGGTCTTTGAATAAGAACACGCCTTGGACTTGATTTGATGAAGAGGGTAGCTAATCCACTCCATAACTCCTGGATCCGGGGCCCTCCCTTCTTCTGGACGGTATGAGAGAGTATGGGACTTCAAGAACAGCTTCTGGGTTTGTGGATGAACACCTTCTTGCAGAGGATGAACCGGCTGGAAAGGAAGCTCCTTTCTGGGTTTTGATGGCAGGAGAGAAAGCTTTGATCTTTGCGGAAGCTAGACACCAAGTTCTGATGAACCTGGCTCTGATACCATGTTGGATTTTCACCAGAGTATGTGGATCTGGGTTTGTGTGTGATGAACAAGCCTTTAAGGCAATGATGAACACGAGATGATGAAGAGAAAGGGTTCTGGTTTACTTGTATGAACTTGAATCAGAATCAGAGAGTATGAAAGACTTAGAGAGATTAAAGAGACTAAGAAAGAGAGAGACTTAAGAAGGATTTGATCCAAGAACTACAAGCTTTTATTTCTGGAAGTGGAGAGGGGTTTTCCCCCTTACTCAATTAATGTTTACAATCGCCCAAGAGGGTCTTTAAATAGATAAATGAGTGATGGATACAAGTCTAAACCTAAAGGAGGAAAGCATGTGGAGTCAACAAAAGCAAGGGCGCCACTTTTGAATTACTTGGTCCAGAACCTTCACACGCTTGGACAGGCTGTCCATAGCTGGTTTTGTGGACTGAATATGTGGACAGCTTCTTCCTTGGAGAGTAAATGGTTGAGATTGAGCCAGGGCGTGGACAGGCTGTAAAGGGTAACTTCCCAGCAGCTTCCTTGGATCTTCCTTGATGGAATATGCCTTTGGCATCTCCCCAAGATAAGACCAACTCGCCATAATATCTTTAGACCTTATCCACTTCTTCTTGGTTGATTCCGGGAAGGTTCTTGTACGGCCTGGTCGATGTACGGACCACCCGTCCGTACACCTCCGTACACCTCAACCCGAACTTTGCACATTGGCCAAATATCTTCTTAGGTCGAACCATAAAGTGATTTGGGTCACCCATGTCCGTACGGTCCGTACAGTCCGTACGGCCGTCCGTACATGTCTCCCTAACTTTGCACATCTGTCCCAAATGCTCCCAAACTCTCCCAAACTTCTCCAATGCCTTCTCCCTTCAATATAAACTCTTCTTAGACCTTGTTCCAGCATTGCATAAGCTTCAGGATGCTCCTTAAGTCTTTCCAGACCTTCTTAGGAGTTTAACCCGAACTTTGCACATAACCTTAGTGACATTTCATCACTTCAGGTTAATAATTAGTGATGTTAGGCCTGCCTTAGGGAATGTGATAATAGCCATAGAGATAAGGTGAAGATAGAAGGAATAGGGAACCTTAAGTTGTTTGATAGAGAATCCACTGCCTTCTATATGCCTGGTTTTGCCTCTAACTTACTTTCAGTAAAGAAGGCCACGGTTGACCTGGATTTTCAGGTGGTTTTTAGGCCTAATGATGTTGAGTTTCAGGACCTTAAGACAGGGAAGGTGATTGGAGAAGGAAACAGCAAAGATGGTTTATACCATCTCCAAAAGACTAAGCTTTCTTACTCTTCTTCTTCTATTCCTTTATGCATGACCAGTACTAATCTATGTGATAGCACTACTTGGCATGTTAGATTTATTGACATGAAGACATTAATAAAAGGAAGAGATCAAGATAGGAGAGGCACTTCTGGTCAAGTGAAAGGAGTTGATCCGTACAAGACTTGTTCCACAAGTCTGTCCGTACAACCTTGGCTCCCAAGCAATCAACTCTTACCTAGCTTGGCTTGGAAGACAAGGAAACTAACTCAAATCGACCAAGAGGAGTTCAAACTTGTTTAAACTGGTCAAGGTATCCGTTTGGGCTGCAGAAGCAAGTGGGAATTAAAAATAGTAAAGCTCACATGTTCGTCTGGCCGTTGGGGACCTGTCCCTTTCTCTTGGACAGACCAACTTATTTTACTATTATCTCTTTTGTCTTCCTTTGTCTATTTATGTAACCTATTCAGAACCATTTCAAGTTAAGGAAAAAGAATCCTTCCTATTCTCTTTCTCTCTGTCAAGTTAACCTCTCTCTCTCCCTCTCTCCTAACATTTTCGAATCAGACTCCTCCTCTCTCACCTGTTCTTCCTTGTTCTTCATTCTGTTCTTCAACAAACTTACATGGTATCAGAGCCATTTGGCTCCTAAACCTAATTTTTCTTCCGCAAAACTACCCTACTCTCTTCATTCTTTCTTTTCATCCGATCAGTTCTTGAGTTTCTTGAAGAACATTCTTTTATCCAGTGGATAATAGCTCTGTTCTTGCAAGTTCATCAACTGTTCTTCATCACTTCTCACCTTCCTTTCACAATACAAACAAAGTAAACTTGTTCCTTTCAATTCTCTGGTTACTCCAGTATTCAGAAACTCATCTTTTCTTCTCTAAAAACTCTTGGTACATCCTATTACCCACTGGTCCATAGCTTTTCGAAATGGAGCAAAACAAGGCAGTGGTGATTCCAGTCACTCTAAAAGGGGTGAACTACCTTCTCTGGTCAAGATTGATCAAGAATGCCCTTGGTGGAAGAGGTTTATGGTCCCATATCACTCCTGGTGAGGCACCAAAACAAACCATTCAAGGAGAAGATGACAAGGAGACTGTGGTGGCAGATGAAGGCAAATGGAGTCAAGAGGACTTTATGGTGCTGAATATCATCGAGAGCTCACTTGATGGTCCCATAATGGAGGCCTACTCATACTGTGAAACCGCAAAGGAGTTGTGGGATACCCTTCAGAAGGTATATGGAAACATATCCAACCTCAGTAGGGTCTTTGAAGTAAAGAAGGCTATCAACTGCTTGAACCAGGAAGATATGGACTTTAACCAACACTTTGGTAAGTTCAGAGCTCTCTGGGCAGAACTGGAGATGTTGAGGCCAAGTACTACTGATCCTACCATCCTGAATGAGAGGCGTGAGCAAGACAAGGTGTTTGGTCTACTCCTCACTCTCAATCCAGGCTACAATGACCTCATCAAACATCTGTTGAGGGCAGACAAGTTACCTACCCTTGAGGAGGTATGTGCTCAAATCCAGAAGGAGCAAGGCTCAGTGGGTCTATTTGGTGGAAAAGGTGACTTGAACATGGCTCACAAGGCTGAAGCCTCAGCTAACAAAGTCTTCTTCAAACCAGAGAACCGGCGAGTTATTGAAATAAATAAAGGGATGACCAGAAGAAGAAGATGGTTGATGATCCAAGGATAAGTTCATTAAGAGAAGCCAATCTGGTTCTGTTTGTACAGACTTGGATCACAAGCAATATACTATGACCTAACTTGCCTTGGGAGGCAAGGTACTGATGGGAAAACGAGCTGAGGGTCTCCAGAAGCTAAGGAAACCGTTGGTAGAGGGTTTGACCAGATTCAAATTCAAATATGGAAGAAAGTCACATGTTAAGCTTAAGGGGAGAGTTGTTGCTGGCCTGTCACTTTCACTCATCAGACCTGGTCACTATCTCTCTCCTGTCCCTTTCTCCTCCTCTGGACGTGCCTCCCCTTGGCTGTATCCCCTTAGGCCTCTTCTCATACCTACAGAATTATTTGTTTATATTTCCTTGTTTTCGTAATTGTTTATTGTAAGTGATTGTCTATTTAAAGACCTTCACCCTCTCTTGTAACACTTACAAGAATCAATAGACAAGTTTCTCTCTCTCTAAGCTCGTGTCTCTCTCTCTCTAAGCTCGTGTCTCTCTCTCTCTTCCTTGTGTCTAAACAATATTCACAATGTAAGTAGTTAAGCATTACGGTTTAGAGGCTGCCTTAACTCTATCTCTCTTAAGGCAGCCTAATACTTGTCAAACTCACTCTAAACTCTTCTTTATATTCTCTTAATCTCTAAATTACTGATTCTAAAATCCTCTTCATCTTAAGTACAAAAACTCTAAGTGTTGTGTTACTTCTCAAGGATTAGATTCATACTAGAGAGTTTCTGCGTCACAAAACCAGTTTACTGTCTAGGATTCTTGGTTATATAGTAAGCTGTGTATGAGGATTCAATCACAAGTTGGTTGTCTCTTCCCTTAACTGGTGAGTTCCTGTTGTATGGTTGAAGAGGATTCAGTTACAAGTTAACTGAATACTCTCTTGACATGAGACAAACACTCATGAATTCCAACATGGTATCAGAGCTTTGTTGCTCTTCTTTGGGAATAAACTCACCTCTTTTCTCTCCCACTCTGATATTGTGTTAGCTTGGTCAGTACTTGTTAGTATCTTGAATCAAGCTTGAGGAAGAGAAAGATTTCAAAAATGCTTCACCATTATGCTTTATCCATTGGATAATAGCTTTCTCTTAATGGAGCATCTCTTTGACCAGTAGACAAACTGTTTTGATCCATTGGATTCATTGTTGTCTAAGACACAGAAAACACTTGTTCATGTGTTATTCTGTTGGTTCTTTTGTTGCAAGCCCTGGAAAACATCTGTTCATGAGTTATTCCAGTGGCACATGTCTAGGATCAGTGAGCAAATTAATTGTTCAATGGTCCATTGTGTTTCAGCTAACAAAGCACCAAACTCTTGATGAGTATTGGATGCTCCTGGCTGTTTATGCTTCCGCAAAACTCAAGAAAACAGAGCAAAACTCTGTCCATTAGAACTCTTGAGCAATTATCTATTCTATATTCTCTATTCTCTCATTCTCTAATTCTCTAGGTTACTTATTCTCCATCATTCTTCCATTCTCTGGCTACTAATACTCTGGTTACATCATTCTCTACTCTCTACTTATACTCTGGTTACTTATACTCTCTGGTTACTTAAATCTCTATTCTCACAATCTTGTTTAGAATCTGCCTAAGGGTGTTAAACTGTGTTGAAAAAATTGTCTTACTTCTGCCCTTAGGAAAATTAATTGTCTTGTTGCCTGAATGCTTAGTCTTGATGATTAGGATTCAGAGAGTGTTTCTGGGATAGAATCATGAAGATATTTGTCCATTGCTTGCTGTACTTGTTCTAAATGTGTTTTAAAGATCAGACTTGGTGAAAACCCATGTTCTGGTCTTTTGTTTGTCTACTGATGCCTGTGTCGAGTTATTTGTTTCACAGGTTGCCCATGTTGTTCAGAGCCTACACATGATGTATATTCCTGACCATGGAGATTGCCCACTGCCCATCAACACTTTGGACACTGATTGTGTCCATTAACTTCCAATATGGTTGAGAGGACGAATGGAGCAGTGGAGAGATTTCTTAGAAGTGACTTACCTGGTGCCAAGAGGGTGACAGGATGTACACTCAAGAGAAAAGGCCACAATTCAAGCCAAGAGGGCTGTGGCAATTCAAGCCAAGAGGGCTGTGGTCTCAAGGCATTGGTGATCATCACTGGCTCTCATCTTCCAAGCTTGACCACATAATCTCATTCTCAGGTCAAGCTTGAGGAGGGGTCTTAAAATGAGAAGACAATGTCCATTCTTCAGAAACTTATGCAAGGGAAGTACCTAAATCTATACTCATTCTTGTGATTGATAGGTTTCTCCCTTGAGAATTGATGCATGTGTTTGTGCATTGTTTGAATCAGGTACCTATTGAGCTCATGAACAAGGTAGACTTGGACTCAACCCATGATGAAGGCAAGAAGCCAAAAGAAAGGGGGAGACAAACTCTGACCACAAGAAGAAGCTCAAAGGTGTGATGAGTGTGAAGCAAGGAAGGCGTTGGTGCCTACTTGCCATTGAAGAAAGGCCATGATCCAGAGTCTAAGGAGTCCATGAAAATAATCTTAAGCTCCTTAGGCTCACTGGCCAATCCCTAGGCTGAGGGTAGTTGCACTCTTTTTCCCTAAATGATGGTTTTATCCTTAAAGGTTTTCCACACTTAGCTTTTTAATGAGGCAAGTGCTCTCAGTTCCAAGCATGTCCAAGGATTTCCTATGGTCAAGCTTGAGGGGGAGTATTGAAATAAATAAAGGGATGACCAGAAGAAGAAGATGGTTGATGATCCAAGGATAAGTTCATTAAGAGAAGCCAATCTGGTTCTGTTTGTACAGACTTGGATCACAAGCAATATACTATGACCTAACTTGCCTTGGGAGGCAAGGTACTGATGGGAAAACGAGCTGAGGGTCTCCAGAAGCTAAGGAAACCGTTGGTAGAGGGTTTGACCAGATTCAAATTCAAATATGGAAGAAAGTCACATGTTAAGCTTAAGGGGAGAGCTGTTGCTGGCCTGTCACTTTCACTCATCAGACCTGGTCACTATCTCTCTCCTGTCCCTTTCTCCTCCTCTGGACGTGCCTCCCCTTGGCTGTATCCCCTTTGGCCTCTTCTCATCCCTACAGAATTATTTGTTTATATTTCCTTGTTTTCGTAATTGTTTATTGTAAGTGATTGTCTATTTAAAGACCTTCACCCTCTCTTGTAACACTTACAAGAATCAATAGACAAGTTTCTCTCTCTCTAAGCTCGTGTCTCTCTCTCTCTAAGCTCGTGTCTCTCTCTCTCTTCCTTGTGTCTAAACAATATTCACAATGTAAGTAGTTAAGCATTAGGGTTTAGAGGCTGCCTTAACTCTATCTCTCTTAAGGCAGCCTAATACTTGTCAAACTCACTCTAAACTCTTCTTTATATTCTCTTAATCTCTAGATTACTGATTCTAAAATCCTCTTCATCTTAAGTACAAAAACTCTAAGTGTTGTGTTACTTCTCAAGGATTAGATTCATACTAGAGAGTTTCTGCGTCACAAAACCAGTTTACTGTCTAGGATTCTTGGTTATATAGTAAGCTGTGTATGAGGATTCAATCACAAGTTGGTTGTCTCTTCCCTTAACTGGTGAGTTCCTGTTGTATGGTTGAAGAGGATTCAGTTACAAGTTAACTGAATACTCTCTTGACATGAGACAAACACTCATGAATTCCAACACGAGTTACTTGTGAGCATTGCAAGAAGAGTGGTCACATGAAGAACCAGTGCTGGATTCTTCACCCACACCTCAGGCCACCATCAAGATTTAACCAAGCAAGGGCTAGTGAAGCTGTTCAGCAAACCTCTCAGCCTATGCGTCCAAATGGTGAAGGAAAAGCTCTGGTTTCTACCACCTATGCAGTTGGAGCCACATCTCAACCAGCTTCTGATGATGCCTTCATCCGCAAGTCAGACATTGAGGCCCTTATCAAGGCACTCAATGCAAACTCTGGTAACATCAGTAGGAATATCTTAAATAAATCATTGAGTGATAAACCATTGATTATTGATTCAGGAGCATCTCACCACATGATTAGGGACTCTAGTCTTATTAGCAACATTGAACCTGCCTTAGGAAGTGTAGTAATTGCTAATGGTGATAGAGTACCTATTAGAGGCATAGGGAACTTGAAATTGTTTGATAAGGATTCTAAGGCATTTTATATGCCTACATTTGCTTTCAACTTGCTTTCAGTTAAAAAGGCTACTACTGATCTCAATTGCAAAGTTATTTTCAGTCCTAATGATGTTCATTTTCAGGATATTGAGACAAGTAAGATGCTTGGGAAAGGTGTGAGCAAGGAAGGGTTGTACTTGCTTGAAGACACCAAACTTAGTTCTGATGCTTCTTGTGCTTTTAGTTCTATTCCTGTCTTAGCTTCTAATGTATTATGGCATGCTAGATTAGGTCATCCTCATTCTCGTGCTTTAAGCTTAATGTTGCCTAATCTTTCCTTTAAAACTGATAGCTGTGAAGCTTGTATCCTTGGCAAACATTGCAAGTCTGTTTTTACTAAATCAACAACTATCTATGATCACTGCTTTGATTTAGTTCATTCTGATGTGTGGACTGCACCTTGTGTCTCTAGGGAAAACCACAAGTATTTTGTCACTTTTATAGATGAGAAATCGAAATACACTTGGCTGACCTTAATTCAATCAAAAGATAGGGTGTTAGAAGCTTTTATGAACTTTCAAAGCTATATAACTAATCACTTCAATGCCAAGATTAAAATTTTTAGGTCAGACAATGGTGGGGAGTACACAAGTCATGCTTTCAAAAACCACCTAGGCAAACATGGAATCATTCATCAGACAAGCTGCCCATACACACCACAACAAAATGGAGTGGCTGAGAGGAAGAATAGACATCTAATGGAAGTGGCCAGAATCATGATGTTCCACACAAACGTTCCAAAGAGGTTTTGGGGGGGGATGCTGTGGTGTCAGCATGCTATCTGATCAACAGAACACCCACAAGGGTCCTCCATGATGTCTCTCCTTATGAGGTATTGAACAAAACTAGACCATCCATTGATCACTTACGTGTGTTTGGGTGTATGTGCTTTGTCTTGATTCCAGGAGAACAGAGAAACAAACTTGAAGCAAAGAGTATCAAAGCAATGTTTATTGGTTATTCAGCTAACCAGAAAGGATACAAGTGCTATGTACCGGAAACTAGGAGAGTTATGGTCTCAAGGGATGTGAAATTTGTGGAGTCTAAAGGGTATTATGATGAGAAGATCTGGGATAACTTGAAGGATCTCTCACATGCGCCTTCAGACAGAGCAAACAACCTGAGGATCATCCTAGAAAGTCTTGGTATTAGTCAACCTCAGACAAGGGAGGAAACAAGAGAAGGACCTGCTCAAACTGCTGGAACGGTTGAAAATGAGACCCATCTTGATCATGAGGGGGGATCCCAACCAGAACCAGAGGAGACAATACATCATGAAGGTTCTGAAATTCATGATCAACATGGTTCAGAAGAAACCCAGGAGAAGCCTCAACCACAAACCCATGAAGATGAAGAAGCTGAAGAAGATCAGGTGCAGCCATTAAGAAGAAGCACAAGAATCAGGCAACCCCCATCTAACTGGACGAACACAAGGGTGTACTACAATGCAAACGCAGTAGCTCATCCCATTCAAGCCACATGCTCTCTAGCTCAATATCCAGAAGAGCATCGAGTCCTCATGAGCAACTTGGATCAAGAATACATACCAAGATCTTATGAAGAAGCAATGGAGGATAAGGAGTGGAAGGAATCAGTAGGGCATGAAACTCAGGCAATGATAGACAATGATACTTGGTATGAGGCTGAACTTCCAAAAGGGAAGAAGGCAGTAACAAGTAGATGGATCTTCACCATCAAGTACCTAGCCAATGGTAAACCAGAAAGGAAGAAGACAAGGCTGGTTGCAAGGGGATTCACTCAAACTTATGGAGAGGATTACCTTGATACCTTTGCACCAGTAGCAAAACTTCACACCATCAGAATCATCATTTCTATTGCTACCAACTTGAAATGGGACCTATGGCAAATGGATGTGAAGAATGCTTTTCTTCAAGGGGAACTAGAAGATGAAGTCTACATGAGACCCCCTCCTGGTCTAGAGCACCTAGTCAAACCATGCAATGTGTTGAGGCTCAAGAAGGCTATCAATGGGTTAAAGCAATCACCAAGAGCCTGGTATCATAAACTTAGTACCACCCTGAATGGAAAAGGGTTTAGACGATCAGAGGCAGATCATACTCTATTTACTCTCACCAGCCAACAAGGTATAGTAGTTATCCTTGTGTATGTTGATGATATCATCATCACAGGGAGTGACAAAGAAGGTATACAAAGCACTAAAGCTTACTTAAAATCTGTATTTGAGATCAAGGATTTAGGTGAGCTAAAGTACTTCCTTGGAATTGAAGTATGCCGCTCTAATGAGGGGCTCTTCTTGTCCCAAAGGAAGTACACACTTGACCTTTTGAATGGAGCAGGTATGCTTGGAGAGAAACCAGCTAAGACTCCTCTAGAAGATGGCTACAAGATTTTACGTGAGGGGGAGTATGAAGACACACCATTTGATGATCCAAAGCAATACAGAAGACTAGTGGGTAAGCTAATCTATTTAACAATTACAAGACCTGATATTTGCTTTGCTGTGAACCAGGTGAGCCAGCATATGCAAGTGCCAAAGGTTCATCACTGGAAAATGGTGGAAAGGATACTCAGATACCTTAGTGGAGCTCCTGGACAAGGAGTATGGATGGGCTGTAATGGCAACACAGAAGTGGTTGGCTATTGTGATGCTGATTGGGCAGAAGATAGGAATGATAGGAAGTCAACCACAGGCTATTGCACCTTCATAGGAGGCAATCTGGTCACATGGAAAAGCAAGAAACAAAAGGTGGTTTCATGTTCAAGTGCTGAAGCAGAGCATAGAGCCATGGGGAAGCTGACAAACGAGTTGGTGTGGATCAAAGGACTTCTCAAGGACCTGGGGATAGAGATCACTGTTCCAATCACCATGCATTGTGACAACCAGGCTGCTATACATATAGCCTCAAATTCAGTGTTTCATGAGAGGACTAAACACATTGAAGTGGACTGCCATAAAGTGAGACAAGTGATAATCCAAGGGGTCATCTTGCCTTGCTATACAAGAAGTGAAGATCAGTTGGCCGACATCTTCACTAAAGCTGCAAGTACTAAGGTGTGTGAGTCCATCTATCCCAAGCTTGGACTCATTGACATTACCCAGGCGTGATCCTCTTAGCCATGGAGCTTCTACTCTTTCCTTAGTATGTTTTTATCCCAATGGGTTTTGCATACTAAGGTTTTAATGAGGGAAGTCTTCATGGTTTCCAAGCTTGACTAACATTATGGTCAAGCTTGAGGGGGAGTATTGACATGAAGACATTAATAAAAGGAAGAGATCAAGATAGGAGAGGCACTTCTGGTCAAGTGAAAGGAGTTGATCCGTACAAGACTTGTTCCACAAGTCTGTCCGTACAACCTTGGCTCCCAAGCAATCAACTCTTACCTAGCTTGGCTTGGAAGACAAGGAAACTAACTCAAATCGACCAAGAGGAGTTCAAACTTGTTTAAACTGGTCAAGGTATCCGTTTGGGCTGCAGAAGCAAGTGGGAATTAAAAATAGTAAAGCTCACATGTTCGTCTGGCCGTTGGGGACCTGTCCCTTTCTCTTGGACAGACCAACTTATTTTACTATTATCTCTTTTGTCTTCCTTTGTCTATTTATGTAACCTATTCAGAACCATTTCAAGTTAAGGAAAAAGAATCCTTCCTATTCTCTTTCTCTCTGTCAAGTTAACCTCTCTCTCTCCCTCTCTCCTAACATTTTCGAATCAGACTCCTCCTCTCTCACCTGTTCTTCCTTGTTCTTCATTCTGTTCTTCAACAAACTTACAAGATTAGGTCACCCACACTCACGTGCATTAGAACTTATGATGCCTGATATGTCATTTAGTCATCTGGAATGTGAAGCATGCATCTTAGGAAAGCATTGCAAATCTGTGTTTCCAACATCAGTAACAATCTATGAAAAATGTTTTGACTTAATTCACTCTGATGTTTGGACCTCTCCATGTCTGTCTAGGGATAACCACAAGTATTTTGTCACCTTTATAGATGAAAAATCAAAATACACTTGGATTACATTGCTTCCATCTAAGGATCGTGTGTTAGATGCATTTATGAACTTCCAGTCTTATGTTACTAACCACTTTAAGGCTAATGTGAAGGTACTAAGGTCAGACAATGGAGGAGAGTATACAAGCCATGCTTTCAAGAATCATTTGGCAAAACATGGCATAGTTCACCAAACAAGCTGCCCTTATACCCCTCAGCAAAATGGAGTGGTTGAAAGAAAGAATAGGCATCTGATGGAGGTTGCCAGATCAATAATGTTTCATGCAAATGTTCCTAAGAGATTCTGGAGTGATGCTGTGGTGACAGCATGCTATCTGATCAACAGGATTCCTACCAAGGTGTTGAAGGATATTTCTCCTTATGAAGTGTTGAACCAAACCAGACCATCTATTCATCACCTCAGAGTGTTTGGATGTGCCTGCTTTGTGCTAATACCAGGGGAGCAAAGGAACAAGCTAGAAGCAAAGAGCATGAAGTGTATTTTCATAGGCTATTCTCCCACACAGAAAGGATACAAGTGCTATCATCCTGACACAAGAAAAGTACTTGTATCTAGAGATGTAAAGTTTATGGAAGGAAAAGGGTTCTATGCTGAGAAGAATTGGGATGAGCTCAAGGATCTGTCTCAAGCATCAGATAGGGCTAATAACCTGAGAATTATCTAGGAGAATCTTGGAATAAGTTTATCAAAGGAAAAGGAGTCGACCAGAGCAGTTGCTCCTACTCAAGAGACTGTACAAGAGGCTGAGGAAGTCACTCATCCTGATCCTGAAGGGGGCAATAAACAAGAACCAGAACAGCAACAAGGTTCAGATGCTCATGATCAGGAGAATGCACAAGATCAGGAGACTGCCCAATTTCATGAGGAACAAGAGCAACAAGAGAAACAAGCTCAGGTTCAACCTTTGAGAAGGAGTACAAGGATAAGGAAAGATCCTTCTAACTGGGTGAACACAAGAGTCTACTTCAACAGTCAAGCAGTAGCTCATCCCACTTCAGCAGTATGCTCATTTGCACAATTCCCAACTGAGCATCAAGCCTTCATTGTGGGTTTAGATGAAGCATATGTACCAAGATCATATGCAGAAGCAATGGAGATTGAGGTTTGGAGAAAATCAGTTGGAGATGAGATAAATGCTACGATCATCAATGATACTTGGTATGAGAGTGAACTCCCAAAGGGCAAGAAAGCTGTTTCAAGCAAGTGAGTGTTCACTATCAAGTTTCTACCAAATGGCAAGGTGGAGAGGTGCAAAACAAGACTGGTTGCAAGAGGCTTCACTCAGACATATGGAGAAGATTATGTTGATACATTTGCACCAGTAGCTAAATTGCATACAATTCGTATCATCTTATCACTTGCAACAAATTTGGAGTGGGAATTGTGGCAGATGGATGTCAAGAATGCTTTTCTTCAAGGAGAGTTGGAAGATGAAGTTTATATGCACCCACCTCCTGGTCTAGAAAAGCTGGTAAAACCTGGGAATGTTCTAAGACTTAAGAAAGCAATTTATGGGCTGAAGCAATCTCCAAGAGCATGGTACCACAAGTTGAGTACTACACTGAATGGAAGAGGTTTCAGGAAATCAGAAGCTGATCACACCTTGTTTGCACTCTCTGGTCCTAGAGGAATTGTAGTCATCTTGATCTATGTGGATGATATAATCATCACAGGCACTGACAAAGAAGGCATCAAAGAAACCAAGGTATTTCTAAAGTCTGTCTTTGATATTAAAGATTTGGGTGAACTCAAGTACTTCCTTGGGATTGAAGTATGGCGCTCTAAAGAGGGGCTCTTCCTGTCTCAAAGGAAGTACACACTTGATCTTCTAACTGAGGCAGGAAACCTTGGAGGAAAAACAGCCAAAACACCACTAGAAGAAGGCTACAAAGTACTTAGAGAGGGGGAGTTTGAGGACAAACCTTATGGTGATGTGAAGCAGTATAGGAGAATGGTTGGGAAACTCATTTATCTAACCATTACAAGGCCAGATATTTGCTTTGCAGTGAACCAAGTCAGTCAACACATGCAGGCACCTAAGGTTCATCATTGGAACATGGTGGAAAGAATCATGAGATATCTGAGAGAGGCTGCTGGTCAGGGTGTATGGATGGCTTGCAATGGAAGCACAGAGATTGTAGGCTATTGTGATGCTGATTGGGCAGGAGACAGAGTTGATAGGAGATCAACTACTGGTTATTGCACCTTCATTGGAGGCAACTTGGTAACTTGGAAGAGCAAGAAGCAGAAGGTTGTGTCATGCTCAAGTGCTGAAGCTGAGTATAGAGCCATGAGGAAGCTTACTAATGAGTTAATTTGGATAAAGGGATTGCTTGGAGACTTGGGCATTGAGACTACAACACCTATTACAATGCACTGTGATAATCAGGCTGCCATTCATATTGCAAGAAACTCAGTCTTCCATGAAAGAACCAAGCATATTGAAGTAGACTGCCACAAAGTTAGACAAGCTGTGGAGAAGCAAATCATCCTACCTTGTTACACAAGAAGTGAAGACCAGCTTGCTGACATTTTCACCAAGGCAGAAAGCACCAAAGTCTGTGAGTTCATCCACTCTAAGTTGGGACTCATAGACCTCACATCTCACTGACTCTCTTAGCATGGAGACCTCTACTCTTTTTCCTTAGTGTGTTTTTATCCCACTGGGTTTTTCACACTAAGGTTTTAATGAGGAGGTTCTTCATGTTTCCAAGCCTGATCAGTTCCTAGGATCAAGCTTGAGGGGCAGTGTTGAGATGAAGAACCAAAGAGAAGAAGATGCATTGACAAGAGAAGACAAAGAGAAGATCAGATGATGCGGTTACTTGAGAGAGAAGACATTCCATACAGTCTTGGATCACAAGTAACCAACTCTGCCCTAACTTTCCTTGAGAGGCAAGGAACTGATAGAACTCGTCCAGAATACCTTCAGAGGCTAATGAGACCGTTGGGAGTGAGTTTGGCTGGATGCAAATTCAAATATGGAAGAAAGTCACATGTTAAGCTTAAGAAGAGAGCTGATTGTGTCCTGTCACTTTCACTGGATCAGAGAGCATTATTATATTGTTTTCCCTTTGTTTATTCTTTATGTCATTGTCTTATGTCTCTATATAATCTGTATGCAACCTAATGAGTCGAATCAAGGAGTGAGAATCTCCCTTCTCTCTTGCCATACTCTCTTTCTCTCTTTCTCCAGAAATGTGTTCTTGAGTTCATCTCTCTTGTTCTTCACTCATTCTCAACCAAACTCGACCATTCTCTTCTATTCTCAGCATACTTTCATAATTCTAACACCATTATCTCTTTTTGATGGATCAGCCACGAAATTCAAGTCCAAGAACCCATTGTAATCTCTTTTGGATCCAGTGGCCCAAGAAGAATGTTGCAGCCCATGAAGAGTTCATAACAAGATCAATATGGGCTTGTTTCATGCCATTTTCGACCAGGGCCTTTATCAGATTGTTTCTCATCCATTTCAAGCAAGAAAATATCAAAGGGGAGTCCAGGAGTCAGTCTTGGTCGTGGCATGCCAAGAGTCATTCAACAAAAAACCTTATTCTGGTCCAAAATCAAGTCTACATTCCTAGTTTCTAAATTTCTTATTTTCTACACTTTGTCTTTTCATTTCCACAACTTGTAAGTCCTATATAAGGGGATGCACGACCAGAATAATATTCATTCACCTTTTTTATCAAAAACTACTGAAACTGTGAATCCTTTGTTCATCTTTGAACACTGATTGCTAAAGAGTTCATTCTCTGCAAGCAAAACCTGTCTTTGATCGAAAACAGAGTTCATTCTCTTGATCAAGGACACATCTACACAAGTGTTGATCAATCCATAGATCCTCACTGAAGTTCATCAACCATTTTGACTTCTATCCATCAGATCCATCATCATCCATCATCCAAACCATCAGATCAACCTTCAAAAGAATCAGGGACAAAGGATCTCGTCCTAAGGGGTTCATCGAGTGGTGATGAACCCCTTAGGACGAGATCCTTTGTCCCTGATTCTTTTGAAGGTTGATCTGATGGTTTGAATGATGGATCTGATGGATAGAAGTCGAAATGGTTGATGAACTTCAGTGAGGATCTATGGATTGATCAACACTTGTGTAGATGTGTCCTTGATCAAGAGAATGAACTCTGTTTTCGATCAAAGACAGGTTTTGCTTGCAGAGAATGAACTCTTTAGCAATCAGTGTTCAAAGATGAACAAAGGATTCACAGTTTCAGTAGTTTTTGATAAAAAAGGTGAATGAATATTATTCTGGTCGTGCATCCCCTTATATAGGACTTACAAGTTGTGGAAATGAAAAGACAAAGTGTAGAAAATAAGAAATTTAGAAACTAGGAATGTAGACTTGATTTTGGACCAGAATAAGGTTTTTTGTTGAATGACTCTTGGCATGCCACGACCAAGACTGACTCCTGGACTCCCCTTTGATATTTTCTTGCTTGAAATGGATGAGAAACAATCTGATAAAGGCCCTGGTCGAAAATGGCATGAAACAAGCCCATATTGATCTTGTTATGAACTCTCCATGGGCTGCAACATTCTTCTTGGGCCACTGGATCCAAAAGAGATTACAATGGGTTCTTGGACTTGAATTTCGTGGCTGATCCATCAAAAAGAGATAATGGATCTTTAACTTTGGTTTTGAACTCCTTTTGAGCTGAGAGAAACAAATCTGATCCATCTTCTTATTTGGGTCAAAAATCACTTGTCCAGCTAGGTCCATGGCAGCTTTAGTGTCACTCTTACTCAGCTCAGCTCGTCCTAGTGTAGTGTCACTCAGCTGGTTCAGCTCGTCTTCAGCTGGCTTAAGCTTGTCCACACTCTGTAGCAGCTCTTCCTCAGTCTCTCCAGCTGGTTTTAGCTCAGTATGCTCGCCTTCCATCCATCCTGGCTTGTCCTTTGTTGGATAATCAGCTGGCTCGGCCATGGTTACATCACCATCAGTTCGAGTCTAATCCATCAAAAGCAACCTGCGTGTGTTAGTAACCACCAGAAGTGACCATTCAAATTGTAAGTTTTGTTAAGAACAGAGTGAAGAACACAAGAGAAAACAGAGAGTTTGATTCGAGAATTGGAGGAGAGAGAGAGAGAGAGAGAAGTGTTTATTAGAGAGAATAGAGAAGGATTTCTTTTCCTTAAACTAAATAATGGTCTGGAGTACAACATATATAGACACAGGGAGACAGAAGAGAAAATAATAAACAAATGTCCACTTGCTTCTGCTCCCCAACGGTTATCAACCAGTTTGAATTTGAATTTCAAATCTGAACACTGTGATGTAGTTGATGCATGTAGTCGAGGCATGTAGTCAACTATATGATGTAGTTGAGGCATGTAGTCGAGGCATGTAGTCGACTATATCACAGGACTATGTAACCTGTGATGTAGTTGAGGCATATAGTTGACTATATCACAGGACTATATAACCAGATGTTCTTCTCTTCTCTTGATGTCTCCATCTTTTATTCATGTCTTCATGTCAATACTCCCCCTCAAGCTTATCCACAGGATATGGTTAAGCTTGGAACCCATGAAGACATCCCTCATTAAAACCTTTGTGTGCAAAACCCAGTGGGATAAAAACATATAAAGGAAATAGTAGATGCTTCATGGCTAAGGGGATCATGATCTGGCCAAATCTATGAGTCCTAACCTTGGACGGATGGACTCACAGACTTTGGTACTTGCTCCTTTTGTGAAGATATCAGCTAGTTGATCTTCACTTCTTGTGTAGCATGGTAGGATGATCTGTTGCTCCACTGCTTGTCTCACTTTGTGACAATCTACCTCAATGTGCTTTGTCCTCTCATGAAACACTGAGTTTGATGCTATGTGAATAGCTGCTTGATTATCACAGTGCATTGTGATTGGTGTTGTAGTCTCTATACCCAAGTCTTTGAGCAGGTTTCTGATCCAAATGAGCTCACTGGTAAGTTTCCTCATTGCTCTATACTCTGCCTCAGCACTTGAACATGAAACTATCTTCTGCTTCTTGCTCTTCCAGGTAACCAGATTCCCTCCGATGAAGGTGCAATATCCTGTTGTAGACTTCCTGTCTACTCTATCACCAGCCCAGTCTGCATCACAATAGCCAACCACTTCTGTGTTGCCATTACAGCCCATCCATACTCCTTGTCCAGGAGCTCCACTAAGGTATCTGAGTATCCTTTCCACCATTTTCCAGTGATGAACCTTTGGCACTTGCATATGCTGGCTCACCTGGTTCACAGCAAAGCAAATATCAGATCTTGTAATTGTTAAATAGATTAGCTTACCCACTAGTCTTCTGTATTGCTTTGGATCATCAAATGGTGTGTCTTCATACTCCCCCTCACGTAAAATCTTGTAGCCATCTTCTAGAGGAGTCTTAGCTGGTTTCTCTCCAAGCATACCTGCTCCATTCAAAAGGTCAAGATTGTACTTCCTTTGGGACAAGAAGAGCCCCTCATTAGAGCGGCATACTTCAATTCCAAGGAAGTACTTTAGCTCACCTAAATCCTTGATCTCAAATACAGATTTTAAGTAAGCTTTAGTGCTTTGTATACCTTCTTTGTCACTCCCTGTGATGATGATATCATCAACATACACAAGGATGACTACTATACCTTGTTGGCTGGTGAGAGTAAATAGGGTATGATCTGCCTCCGATTTACTAAACCCTTTTCCATTAAGAGTGGTGCTCAGCTTGTGATACCAAGCTCTAGGTGATTGCTTAAGTCCATAGATAGGCTCTTGAGTCTCAACACATTTCCTGGTTTGACCATGTCTTCTAAACCAGGAGGAGGGCGCATGTAGACTTCATCTTCTAGTTCTCCTTGAAGAAAGGCATTCTTCACATCCATTTGCCACAAATCCTACTCCAAGTTGGTTGCAAGTGAGAGTATGATCCTGATGGTGTGAAGATTTGCTACTGGTGCAAAAGTATCCAAGTAATCTTCTCCATAAGTTTGGGTGAATCCTCTTGCTACCAGCCTTGTCTTCTTTCTTTCTGGTTTCCCATTAGCTAGATACTTGATGGTGTAGAGTAGACGGCTAGTTACAGCTTTCTTGCCTCTTGGGAGCTCAGTTTCAAACCAAGTATCATTCTTGATCATGGCATTGATCTCATCCTCCACTGATGCTTTCCACTCATCATCTGCCATTGCTTCTTCATAAGTCCTTGGGATGTATTCTTGATCTACATTACTTATGAAGACTTGGTGCTCTTCTGGATATTGGGCCAAGGAACAAACTGCCTGAGTGGGATGAGCTACTGCATTAGCATTAAAGTACACCCGTTTGTTCTTCCAGGTTTCTGGATCATATCTAATCCTAGTGCTTCTTCTTAGTTGTTGCACTTGCTCTTCTTCTTGCACTTGCTCTTCTTCTGGTTGTGCTTGGACTTCCTCTGGATCCTGTTGATCATGACTTTCAGAACCTTGATGTTGCATTGTTTCTTCTTGATCTGGTTGGTTTCCCCCTTCATGATCAACATGTATACCATCTTCAACTGGATCAGCCGCTTGGTTAGGGTGTTCTCGTGGCTTTTCCCTTGACAAAGGCTGGTTAATCCCAAGACTTTCCAGGATGATTCTCAGGTTGGTTGCTCTATCTGATGGGGTGTGTGAAAGATCCTCCAGATTTTCCCAGCTCTTCTCACCATAATACCCCTTTGACTCCACAAATTTGACATCCCTTGAGACCATCACCCTTCTAGTTTCTGGTACATAGCACTTGTACCCTTTCTGATTAGCTGAATACCCAATGAATATTGCTTTGACACTCTTGGCTTCAAGTTTATTTCTTTGCTCTCCTGGAATCAAAACAAAACAGAGGCACCCAAACACACGCAAATGATCAAGAGAGGGTTTGTTTTTATTCAATACCTCAAAGGGAGAGACATCATGGAGGACCCTTGTAGGAGTTCTGTTTATTAGATAGCATGCTGAGACCACAGCATCAAACGTTTTGGAACATTTGTGTGGAACATCATGCTTCTGGCAACCTCCATAAGATGTCGATTCTTCCTCTCTGCCACTCCATTTTGTTGTGGTGTGTATGGGCAGCTGGTTTGATGAATGATTCCATGTCTGGCTAGATGGTTTTTGAATGCATGGCTTGTGTATTCACCACCATTGTCTGACCTAAAAATTTTAATCTTGGCATTGAAATGATTAGTGACATAGCTCTGAAAATTTATAAAGGCTTCTAAAACTCTATCTTTAGATTGAATTAAGGTTAGCCAAGTGTACTTTGATTTCTCATCTATAAAGGTGACAAAGTATTTATGGTTTTCTCTAGAACCACATGGAGCAGTCCAGACATCTGAGTGCACAAGATCAAAGCAGTGATCATAAATAGTGGTTGATTTAGTAAAAAACGGTTTTGCAATGTTTGCCAAGGATACAAGCTTCACAGCTATCATTCCTAAAAGACAGATTAGGGAACATCAATCCTAAGGCACGAGAATGAGGATGGCCTAATCTAGCATGCCATAACACATTAGAATCTAAAACAGAAGCAGAACTAAGAGCATAAGGTAAATCTGATTTAAGCTTGGTGTCTTCAAGCAAATAGAGGTCTCCTTTGCTTACACCCTTTCCAATCATCTTACTTGTCTCAATATCCTGAAAATGAACTTCATTAGGACTAAAAATCACATGACAATTAAGATCAGAAGTCGTTTTCTTAACTGAGAGCAAGTTAGATGTAAAAGTAGGCATATATAAGGCTTTAGACTCTCTACCAAACAAGTTCAAGTTCCCTATGCCCTCAATGGGTACCTTATCACCATTTGCAATCATCACATTTCCAAGAGCAGGTTTAACATTACTGATCAGTTTAGCATCTTTGATCATATGATGAGATGCCCCTGAATCTATGATCAATGGCCTAGCAGGTTGCGATATGTTCTGAATTGTATTTAAAGCATTATGAACATTACTACTGATGTTACCAGAGTTGGCATTGAGGGCTTTTATGAGAGCCTCAATGTCTGACTTGCGGATTAGAGAGTCCTCCTGGTTAAGTTGAGTAGATGTTCCAGCAATGTGAGCAGTAGAGTTCATAGCCCTCCCTCCATTCTCATGTGCTCTAGCCTGGTTGAATTTTGATGGAGGACGGAGGTGAGGGTGAAGGATCCAGCACTGGTTCTTCATGTGGCCGATCTTCCTACAATGATCACAAGTCACTGACTTCTTCCTATCTTCTGGTTTGAAGAAGGCCTTGTTTGCAGTTACTATCTCAGCCTTGTTGGCTAAGTTGAGTTCTCCTTTTCCTCCAAACAGACCAACTGAGCCTTGTTCCTTCTGGATTTGAGAGCACACCTCTTCTAGACTTGGTAGCTTATCAGCCCTCAGAATATGCTTAATGAGGTCGTTATAAGCTGGGTTGAGAGTGAGGAGTAGACCAAACACCTTGTCTTGCTCACGCCTCTCATTCAGGATAATGGGATCAGTAGTGCTTGGCCTCAACATCTCCAGTTCTGCCCAGAGAGCTCTGAACTTACCAAAGTGTTGGTTAAAGTCCTTATCTTCCTGGTTCAAGCAGTTGATGGCCTTCTTTACTTCAAAGACCCTACTGAGGTTGGATATGTTTTCCATATACCTTCTGAAGGGTATCCCACAACTCCTTTGCGGTTTCACAGTATGAGTAGGCCTCCATTTATGGGACCATCAAGTGAGCTTTGATGATATTCAGCCACGCATAAAGTCCTCTTGACTCCATTTGCCTTCATCTGCCACCACAATCTCCTTGCCATCTTCTCCTTGGATGGTTTGCTTTTGGCGCCTCCCCTGAAGTGATATGCGTCCATAGCCTCTTCACCAAGGGCATTCTTGATCAATCTTGACCAGAGAAGGTAGTTAACCCCTTTAGAGTGACTGGAACCACCACTGCCTTGGTTTTGCTCCATTTCGAAAAGCTATTGACAGTGGGTAAAAGATGAACCAAGGATTTTCGAGAAGTAAAGATGAGTTTCTGAATACTGGAGCAACCAGAGAATAGAACAGAACAAGTTTACTTTTGTTTGTATTGTGAGCGGAAGATGAGAAAAGATGAAGACTAGTTGAGGAACTCGCAGACAGATTTTTATCCACTGGATAAAAGAATGTTCTTCAGAAAACTCAAGAACTGATCGGATGAAAAGGAAGAGGGAAGAGAATAGAGTAGTTTTGGCGGAAGAAAAATTAGATTTAGAGCCAAATGCTCT